>JBCEWB010142585.1:0-10897 GCA_039654565.1 Peronia peronii | reverse complement strand
TATCTATCTATCTATCTATCTATCTATCTATCTATCTATCTATCTATCTGTCTATCTATCTATCTATCTATCTATCGTTCATTTGAAACAAGGGTGGATACCGAGCTCCTCAACTGCAAGAGTAAGGAAACTGAACAGTCACTGGTTTTTTTTTTAACTCTTATTTTCCAAACCGAACACAGCTGCAGTATGAGCACAGTAAATACGACAAAGAAACGATTGAATGCCATGTGCTTGAAAGGGGGCAAAAAATTCCTCCGTGACTCATCCTTTATTTCCGTCTCTCACTGTAGGCTTTGAGCTCCCATCAAAAGCCGTGTGAGCTTGAAGAACAGAAATTACCTTCGGGTCTAAGATGGGCGTCTTCGACCGTCAGTATAGAGTAGATAGGATAGAAAGAAAACAAGTGGGATTTTCTTTCTCTCAAACGTCGAAATAGCAGTTATGTTTCCACAGGAGAGCAAAACAGTAGAGAGATTGGCACTAGAAGTCTATCGATCGCTACCCATTACCTAATTTGTACAATTTGGCAGGATGGTTGTTGACAAAGTGGCCCGCTCACAGAGCTAACACTGTGCTCAAATCCAACTCGTTGCTTGAATAAACACACCTTTGCTTGCAGGCAAACAGGCCTGCACTTCTCGGCACTTCTACTGAACACATCTGGCCTGTCATTTCGTCACTTCCGTCTCACAGAAAAGCTTCTCTAATTTTGGCCGAGCGAAATGAATGCCATTGACTAGACCTAGCACTTGGCCCGAGCCGATAATAATTATTGAACTTTTCCCCATCATGTTCGGTCAATATCGACAAAAATCAATGAAAAAAGAAAAGCCTTTTAACTTCATATCTGCAAACAGAAATCACCCGAATTGTGGGCCTAATATAATTAGTTCTTTTTTCTTTGATGGTTTTTTTTTTTTCTCGTCCTTTTGTATTTGAATATTTTTGTACTTTTTCATTTTTTAAAATCTTATTTTATTATTTTATTTTTGTTAATGTGTTATTTTAGGCTAATAGATACATCTAATTAACTGCACTTAGCCAAATTGAACGCTTCTTTGATAGTAGCGTAGAACAGATTTATATCAGAACAGATCGATCCTTATACTTCCTGGGGTTAAAGTTGCTCAAACATTTCCAATAAAGAATTCCCTTACCCAGGTAAATAAATCAGTGCATGCACCATCCCTATCTCAAAAGCAATGAAAGATAGAAGAGAATCACTAATCCCTCCAGATGATGGCCTTATTGACAAGAAGACGGTAAATACGGGAACCTAAGATGAATAAAAATGCTTGTGGCCTAGAGAGGCTCAGCAATGATTGTCTTGGCTCACGATCTGTTCCTGTATGTGAACGTTCTTGCCTTTTACACACCATTACACCAGGAATAATAAGTAATATTGGTTGTCATTGTATGAGATCAATTTACATTGTTTTCTTCTATGCCAGTCTGTTCAGTCTTGTTGTCCCCACTGAAACTCCTGTATTTGGGCTCTAAGCCACAGTTGTCGTCGGGCAAAGCCAAATCATATCCGGTAGTCCCCCCTGTCCTTCCCACCAGCTTTATTCAAATTATGCTCCCGTAATGACACTAAAGACGCCATACCGATGAGACCGGACACGGGGCGACATACAGTGCCCCCCAAGCGTCGAGAGTATCCAGCCTGTAAACAGCTATGGCGGCAGTCATGAAATCTTGAAGAGAAGGGCAGTGGTGAGTATGCAATGACTGCACAAATTCAAGATCCAACAATCATCTCATTTTGCCGTTTTCCCAGAGACCCAGAAAGATGAGTTAGAGCACATGTTGATCTAGATCTTGAACACAAAACAAGTACCGCAAGCTATGCAGCACGCATTTTTAATGGAATGTGGCATGAAGAAGAATGTGTACAGGCTAGGAGGGGGCGTGGCTGTGCACGTATTTTTTTTTTTTTTTTGAAGGTGATGCAAAGAAAAGAGTGTCCTGTCTACCGATATAATGTCTTTGATAACACCACGTCGAGGGCATATTGCAGAATTCTTCAACATTTTTGTTCACAAAAGTGCAGAAAATATTTTCGTCCTCACCTCTTGAAAAAGATCAAGTTGTGATATCATATGAAAGAGTATGATTCCATTTACAGAGGATCGGGCCTTTGATAGTGAATTGAAATGTTAGCCTACTGTCTTTTACTTTCTCATTCAATCCAAATGATTAAATTTGTATTAACAAATCCCAGTGTATTAACGAGCCAGAAAAAAAAAACAAGCAAACAAACAAAGAAACAAACAAAACAAAACAAAATGTATCACAATATATGGTTCTCTTACTGTTTTCATTTAATAACAGGATTTCCAAAAGCCTAATTGCTTATACCGCTATTGGCGAGCTAAGAAATCAATAGTCAGGCATTTGCATACCCATACATATACACTCATTGTCGAGTGATTTATTCCCGTACACTGTGTCCACATTATGACGTTTCTGGCAATAACGGGCTGGTCTCCCTAAGTAATGCGCACTCCATACCAGTTATTTACTGTGCACGGGCGATAATAACAGAAGGCCATCAATTTGCCAATATTACTTGGTCATCCAGCAGCCTTTTGATCTGTTCTTAGAACGATCTCTTCTCAGAAAATCCTCTCTTATTAACTTCTTCATTAATTTCATCATTCATCCACGCTGAAGTAAAGATATAGATCTTATTTCCGTTGATGGAGGATAAATTAATTTGAAAACTATTAATAAAATATTTATGGATCTCGGCATGAAAAAAATTTTTGGCCAGCCACCCTCATGTGCTGTTCTTGGCAAAATCCAAACACAATTTAGTGCCACTGGAGCACGATGTTGGATTAGCTAATATCTGGGAGAATTAAATATTCCTTTGGGTTAGGAAGCAACTTTCTCTTCTGTCTTCAGAGGTGTGAATTGTTATCATAGATCTGAGGTCCACAGGACATGCCCAGATTCTGAGAAATAAGTATATTTTCTTACGAAATGAAGAAGATAAATACAAGATTATTGTTTCATGCCAAACTCCCTTCCCCTGTGGAAATTTTTTAGAAAAACAAAGTCTCTCCATTTTGTGATGTGGGGATAAAACCTTGACTTAGGACGTCATATACGAGTACAGCAGATTAAGCGCAAGTAAATGACGTCAAATGTGTAATCAATACTATTGCAGTCCTTTCACAGTACAAGGTATAATACCGAAATGTGTTGCCATGACTTCAATCCTAAAAGAATGCACAATACTGAGGGTAGACTATATGTGCGGTGCGAACACACACACACACACACACACACACACACACACACACACAATGAAACGGTAGCCTTCAATTCCCATCTCCTTAACATTAAATGTTAATAGCTCCGAACCATCAGTTCCACACAAATTTCCCGCTGGAGTCTTTTGCTCATGTGGTGCCAGTATCAGAGAGGGCGACAAAGAAAAAAAGGAAGAAGACAGAAGACCAAAGAGAGAGAGAAAAGAAAGAAAAGGAGTGTATTTGGTATACAGCAGCAACAATATTTTGCTTTACTTTCTACCGAATGCAAATTATGTAGTAGATGGTAAACATTTGTTTCATTCGAAGAGCCCAAAATATTGTACGTTAGACTCCTTGACAGTGTGGAAAGATGGAAGATGAAAAGACCTGACAATCTTTTATTAAATCTTTGTTTAAGAGGCGGAACAGATCTCCAGCCTGAAAGTTAGAAAAGACAGCTAGACAAATATTCAAAGTCTGGGGGCTGTCTCACGGGATATGTTCTCTCTACATCGTGCTCGTCAAGTGTATCCTGATAGACTAGAAATCAAGTTCCTTGATTCTGCACCGTCTAGACCTGACTACGCCCAGAATTCTACGAGACACAGGAGAAATGAAAGCTCTCAAGTTTCTATCCCATTGGCAAATTCCGCTGCAGACTTAGCTGGTTTATTGTTGTTTGGCTCTGACATTCGGGATTCATTTTATTTCGGAAGTCTGCAGGTCTTGGTGTTCGTAGCTTTAGTGTGTGGCTTTTTCGAGGAACGGGGAACGCAGTGTATGTCACAAAACGCCTTTTCTCTGAAAATGTCTCTTTCCAGAAAATCGACATTTAGTTTTGCGATCTCCTTTGAAACCCATAACCAGTAATATGAACATTTTTTGGAAAGCAGTGATGCACTGGTATCGCAATATTGTGGAAACATTTAATTATTTGAACAGATGAAAATACAATAGAACTGTCTGGAAATAAGTGATGTTTTGTCAAAGAAGTCTAGAAATGAACTTTGGCTGAGTTTGTTGTTTGTCTTCGCCCCACCAGAATTGGCCTGCCAGCCGTGAGCACTAGAAGTTACAACACGAGCATGTTTATCAGTCTAACGCCTGCCTGCGCCGCTGACAATGCACTCGTCGAAATAACAGTATCAATGTGTTTGATGGCGGTGTAATTAGTGTCAGACATGGACACTTTGTACTCACCAGTTACAGCTGTACTGTGTCCAGGGGAAACATCACTGGCTATGGTTTGAGAGAGTGGGCCATTTGCTTCCGTGTCTGTATATCTTTGTTTTTGTTTGTTTGTTTCTTTGTTTGTTTTTAGGCGACGGGAGTCTCAAAGGGTGTGCGGACAAGAGGAAATAAAGCCAAAACCGCACTTTAGAACTTTAACATAAAGTCATAAGCTTCTTCTTCTTCTTTTTTTTTTCCTTCTTTTTCTTTTTCTTCTTCTTGTTCTTCTTGTTCTTGTTCTTGTTGTTCTTCTTCTTCTTCTTCCTCTTCTTCTTCTTCTTCTTTTAACGAAAGTCCTTATGTACTCTTGATAAAATGAAGAATCTTTTCTTAAGTGTGATCATCATGTCCTCAGCCATTAATTTTCTGCCATCAAATACATCCACCTATAAAATGTGGACAATTGCGGCCGAAGGACATTACAAATTGTGGCCTTTTAGATCGCCACTACTCAACAATGCCTTCTCCTATGACGCGGAGCATTGCGACATTTCATAGACAAATTACAGTCCAACAGAAATAAATAGCAGCTTGCTCAGAACGTAGACAGACTATATAGGTGTGTGACTGCCTTAATTAAAGGGGACGGGAAAGAGATACTGAACAACTGACAGAGAGAGAGAGAGAGAAAGAGAGAAAGAAAGAGAGAGAGAGAAAGGGACATGCTAGGTCCCAAAACCACAGCAGAATCATGAATCTGTGCAGCAGAGGAAATAGAGACAAAATTGGTCTGTTCCTCAGGAAACAAAATGAAAATAATGGCCCGAGAGAGAATCGCAGGAAGTGGGCTGGAATTTCAAATGGCTGCAGGTTTCTAATTACGGTCTGGTCTTTGAAGAAACGCAAGCGGACCTCAGCCGCGATAAAAGACGAGACAGTCTACACTGTTTATGGCAAACAGTAGGGCAGTTTCCTCCCGGAGACCTACTGTTTCCAAGACGAGTCGTTGGCGAGGGCTTTCAAAAAGCCAAGTCTGGTTGTCTGGACGCTAGGTATTGGAAGTCGATAGGCGGACTAGTGGGTCTAGACATTATACTGGTATATAAATCTTATTAAAGTTCCAGCTTTCTTTCACAATGAGACACACAGAGTTCCGGGAAACACAATCCACTCAGTCTGAGCTCTGACTCTGGATAATTCTGGGCTTTTGAGGGAGATGTCTTCTAGTTTCTTGAAAGAAATTAGGATTTCGAAACGTAAACACTCACGAATATATGATATTTATGATCTTATTTCGGACAGAAAGACAGACAAACAGAGTGACACAGAGACAGACAGACAGACGTCGAAGAAGCAGATAAACAGACAAACAAGCAGACAAAAAATTGAAAAAAAAAGTAAGTATATAAAGCTCGGAGAGAAAGAACAGAGAGGAAGAGAGAGAGAGAGAGAGAGAGAGAGAGAGAGAGAGACGAAGACTGTTTGTGAATATATAATATCTTCCACACAAAGCAAGATGTTTGCCTGCAAAATAAAGTTCAGAATTGAACTTTTAAAAAATGAAATGACAGCGAGTTGAGGCAAGCGACTATGCAATTAAATCACTCTGGAAATGAAATGAGCGCAGACAGAAAGGTCTCACCCAGGCTCTGGAGATCACAGAAGTCAAGCGATTCTGAGCTTTAATCTGTGGTATATCTTCACTGCTTATGCAGAGCCACGCCATTTGAATGAACCCGGCTGGTAGGAACTCCCTCGACTACATTTTTTACAACCACACTCAGAGAAATGAAAAGGTGATACATTTCGCCACAGCGTCTGGCCAGAGAGGGTGAAAGTTTTACGGCGCATAACATTCACCTATCTTTTTTTCTTTGAAATTTCCTCTAAATATAAAGTATTCTGTCTGGACAGAAGTTAAAAGGTCTTGAACATCCCTTATCAAAATCGCTATCGTTATCATCAACATCAAGAGATTTTCTGGCGCGTCGCATAGATTCAGTGAAAAATGAGATCTCCATAACTAGTGCTCTCCAGTTGATGATAATGAATGACTGAAGTTAAATTGTTGTCGGTGGTATTTTTTAAAAAAAATTGTGATTGGCGTTGTTGTTGCTGTAGATTTCTGTTGGCCAATTTTACAGCTCAATATCGATTTTCCAAATTTCCGTTCCAGACAAATTTTGAAATGATTGCTGGCAACTCATACGATGACTATCTTTTGTCCACCTTTCAGGGAGGGGGGGGGGGGGGGGGCTCAGACTTCGAAGCTAGTTCTAATTCCACCTCTTTATTTGTCATGTTCAATTTAGACAAATGAAATAACAATGATTAAAATAGGTACTGTTATTGTTATTATTGTATACATCATACATATCGTGTGTTGGACTAATGATGTCAGGTTTTGCACATGCTGTGATAATTCGGCTTTGCCGCTGACAAGGGAGGCAACGCCAGTGTAAGGGGAGAATACACACTATCTACTGCTGACTTTGTCATCGGATCAGGCCATCTGGGAGTAGTTAAGTAGATCTAAGTATCATCAGGAGCTTCTCAAAATCACTCGGTTAGGTGCCATCAGTCACCGGACAGTGCAGCAAATTGAACTGCATAACGGAATTCTACGGAAAGAATGCTGTTCTTCTGGAGTTTCTCTGACTATGTGTTAGTTGTTAAGATTACATGCAGACACGAACCCTAATATTTTACCTTAAAATAATATTCTGTAGCATGATGATAATAAAGTTCTCTAACTACTGAAAAATCTAATCATCTAGATCTTGATTTTTTGCACGTTAGTTGATTTTAATTATATTACTAATGACCAGTCAGGACACAGAATAAATAGTACTTATTATCTTATATAACTAATGATTTTCTCACAGTGAATGGTAATGCCTGTTCTGTTTTTATATTTCCCAGAAACACAATTACTCATATTGGAGATAAAATTATGGCGTTAAAGGACTGTAACAAAATTAATGTGATGTCACGGTTTTGCTGCAGATTGTTCCAATATTTTTGAAAAAGAATGAAATAAAAAATCTCCACTGTGTACAGTTTTGTTAAGAGATTAAAAGCAATGGCAACAGCAACAAAACAAGAGAGAAAGAGCCAGTATGTGTGTGTGTGTGAGAGAGAGAGAGAGAGAGAGAGAGAGAGAATAATATGTTCTAAATTTATTGATCACATTATCCTATAAGAAAATTTAAAGACAATTCACTGACATGCAGTATTGTTGTTGTCATGAATTTTTCGGTGATCAGTTTTTCATTAGTGTGTAGCCACAGCACAACCAGGCTCCTGTTGTTGTTAGGTCCGTACAGATTTGACTGTCATTTTAGATAGAAAACACAGACCCTAAGAAGCAACCTCTGATTACAGTGACAAGAAGAAAATTTCAGAGGCATTGCCAGATGTCAGGATTTAATGGTCTGGCCAAGACAATATTCTGTGATACATTCAACGGAACCAGAAAACGAGAAGGACAATGAAGAAATGAGTGTCCAGTATCAAAGAGTGGAAGTGCATATCAATATAGACTGTCCGGGCAAAACGCGCGCTCGCCATTTACCTACTCCTACATATAATCCACAGAAAATCATCAATGTTGATTGTATTTACATGTTCAACCATCAGATCAACAACACGTCACTTTCCAAATCTCAGATCTGACGTCGACAGAGATGGAAGGAAATTTCAAAACAAGCGTCTCCAATGATTATGGTACCCCGATGATTCGTGCAGGGTTATAGGAGCTCTGAACTGTGTGGTATAGTTAGACTGGAGAGACCACTGTAATTTTAGAACAAAATACACTGTAAAAAGAAAGTAGGTCACTATGTTCATCCGCGCGCACATTTTTTCACCATTCACAAAGTAATGGTTGACTTGGCGCTATTACTTCAGATTACAACGACACTCTTCACAAGAGGACAGATACAATAGAAGCGCCTTACCCCTTGCCGAGCGCGCCATCGGAAGTCACATTGCAACATTCCCTTCAATTACCTCATCTTAACTGGTGGGACTTCTCCGTCTCCACCAACGCGACGCATATTTCGAAATCGATTGGTCGGATCGAAAATAAAAGTTTACATAATGAAACGCAATTAGAATCAATTTCTTTAAATGAAGTACTTTGGTTTCCGAGTTACTGTTGTATTTTGCCATAACAACACACCTTGACTCTCAGTAAGGGAAAACAAAATCAAGGCATGCATTAGTTTGAGTTTCTGTAAAACTGTTTATCAGAGAGCAATGGTGTTTTCCGACAATCATTATATATTGTCTAGGTGTTGCGGGAAAGCTGTCTCGGAAAATGCCTGACGGGAATTATACATTTGAATTATTTTCATGCAGAGCGGAGAATGCAGTTTGTTACCGTGCCATGGTAGCTGGCGCAGTCTATTCATTTTCTCCCAAAATTATCCCTGGTGTTAATAAAGATAATGGATTGCCTCAATATTATGCCATATACTTGCCAAACAGCCCAATTTGCACAGAAAAATTGACGACACTATAAAATGAAAGACCAATTTTTTGGAATGAATTATGGTGACATAATTATGTGTGAGCCTGTGTGTATGTGTGTCAATGTGTCTGGCTATATGTGTATGTGTATATGTGGATGTGATCAGTATCAAGTGTAATACAACCACACACCCAGTCCCAACCCCATCATAGAAGGATGTCAGTGGTCCTCATCGCCTGCTATGGACGAACATCATCAATATAACCACTGTGTCTCAAATGATAACAGATAAAAAAAAGTGCATTGGGAAACAGAGAAACATTCCAAGTTAAACATGATGAGGGAAAGTATCGATACTTAACAAATTACAACAACAGGAAATAGGTGAATACGGCAGCTGCGCCCATTTGTATAATACTGTAGAGAGGATGAAAGATGAGATGGAAATAAAGTAGTCAAATAAATTAACTAGAGAAGCGATTTTTATATTTCGACTACAGACTCATAAATAAGTTATATTAACTATTTTCATAACCAGAGGGACAATTTTAACTTATTTGTAATTCGGTTCTTCTCTGTCGATGTGAATAGACCTGTTTTATATAGGCTCTAAAAAAGCAGAGAAAGACGGAACTTCCTGAAGTGGCTATTTTCGACATGGTAATAATATAGGTAATATGATATATCATAGGTGGTACAACTCATTACAAAATCTACGATGTTCTATATTTAGCCTCAGTATGGACTTTGTTGTTTCTCTCTTTCTTACCCTCTCTTTCTCTCTCTTTCTCTTATTTTATTTTCTCTCTCTCTCTCTCTTTTTCTAACGATCAGTCTTGGCGGTCAATTGACCTTTTGGGTCTTAGCCGATCTGAAAATATCTCCTTCTTCCCCTCCTTCCTTCCTTCTCTCCTTCCTTCCTCTGTCCTTTCAGTCCCCGCTAAGCTCGTCTCGGAACAAGTTCCGCACTAGAGGATCAAGTGAGACGAGTGGTTGGCGATCAAGTAGGCTTGGAGAACGGCTTCAAAAACGGTTACAAGGGGTCACCAGTGTTAGAGCGGATAAAACAAGAGTGTAAGAGGTGGTAGCGTTTTAACACAGCACTCTCGAGTAAGGTCTAGTGTTAACGTCAAGGCGGGTATGCTAACGCTATACATGTACAAAGCAATAGCATTATAACAAAATATTCTCCGACAATGTGTAAAGTCATATCACGGCGGATAAGTTAACGTCTAACAAGTGTTTGCGTTACAACATAGCCATGTCTACATACTACAGTAACACGTCAGGAGTTATAAAGTAACGTTGTACGTGGTATCAACGTTACAGCATAGCAGTCTCTAATGAGTACAATAACAAGTCGGAACGAAAAAGGTGACATTGTAAATAGTACGCATTATAATAATTAATATGAAACGTTCCAGCAATGCCCAACAATATGTCAACATGTAAACGATAACGCTGGATGCGACAATGATAGCGTTACAAATGGCACCCTCCAACTAAATCTAATGACATGTCAAGGTAGATAAGGTAACGTTTGTAAGTTGTGCCGGTGTTGTAACAGAGCATTATTTTAACAATATCCAGTAACTCTGGGATGGATACACTGTTAAAAAAGAAAAATCTCCCCCTCCAAGCTCCTGCTCAGTGGCGTGTTCAGTTTCGAATCAGGAGGCGCTGCTAACTTGTTATGATCTCGTCACAAAATCTGCTGACGGACTTGCGAAGAACCATCCAAGGCAGAAGGCACAGAGCAGGCAGACAAAGGAGGAACTAGGCGCAGAACCTAGAACTGTGATGGGCAACCTTTTTGCACTTGCGACCCCTTGCCCAAAAGTTTAAAACCCCCCGGACCCCCCCCCCCCCCCCCCCTACTCTCAAGAGCTTGATTTACATTTTATTTTCTGTGATGAAGAGAAACCAAACAAAAAAAAATGTGAGAGCATAAAAAATGTTCTTGATGTTCAAATTAATTTTATCACAA
>JBCEWB010142574.1:0-10897 GCA_039654565.1 Peronia peronii | reverse complement strand
ATAAGAGTGTAAGCATGAGAGCATATGAATATTGTTAAATTCCTATGTTCGGATAATTTTACATGAATTTTTTTCAACAACGATTTGATGTCATTTGAGCTTCAGCGCCGAGCTCAATTTCAGTCGTTTTGGTGCTGTTGATATAACACTTCATAATTTATTCAGATAAATAAAACTAGTACTGTCGTAAAATGCATCTTTGTCTCTGTCTGGTCATTGAGATGTAGCCGCACTGTTTTTGATCACTGAACTAAAAACAAGCCTTATTTCATGTGTATGCTGTATGAAATAAGGCGGCACGCAGCCCACAAGGCAGGCCCAGTGCATGCATGTAGTGTGACCGGCGTGTGACCTCCAGCCCGGGGTCAAGTCGGTCAGCCAACTAAGTGCACTGCTACGGAACAGCCATGTGAAGTTTTGACCACAGACCAGCATGTCAAATGTATATGAAGAATCTTTTGATAGAGGCCGCAAGCTGATGATTGACAGGTGAGAGCCCAAATCAGGCATATAATCTGTTTCTTCACATATCGGTGTGTCACACTGAATAACAGCTGACACTTCTGTCTGCCTGTGGGAAAGTACAAGATAGATGCTGCCTGGCTCATGCGTAGTGGGCGGGACTGAGTGCAGGTGGAGATTAGCAGTAGATGGAGTGAGTGTGAATAACTGTATCGCTGCAAAATTGATGAAGTAGTGTAGCATCTAAGAACTGCCTGCAAATTAACAAAAAGGCACCGCAATCAATGACAGGTGGTGTCAGATATAAAACTGTGAACCACCATTGAAGAGTGATGAAATGTAGCTCTGAATATTAAACTGTGCCATTCTCAATCTCAAACATTCAAATTAACATCCTTTTCACATGCTCTAAGTTATACATATTTCATTTGTTTGTTTGATGTTTATTTATGGCCATGAAATACTTGCATTAAGCCTGTAAATATTTCTCTTCAAGATGTTTCGCAAACAAAAATTAATTCATGGTTCAAAGAAAACAGCATGATCTATTTTAATTTCCACAAACTTGGTTTGGACTATGAATACTATGCAGCAATAAACAATGTTTGCAGAACTGCTTTAAAACCCTCTGACTTCCTCCTCCCCATTCCTACGCAAGACCAGACAAATTCATCAACAAAAACATTCTCTCCAAGTCAAAATCAATGTAAATAAATTTATGATTATGAGAACTGATGTAGCTTTCTTACAATGTGAGCACGGCCAGAATTTCCAATCTGTACCTCATCAGGGGGAAGAAATAAGATTCTGGTGATGGTCTTGCTGTTTAACTGGGGAGAAAGAGTGCAAAATGTAGCTTTGATAACTCTACATAAAGTTATGATATCATCCTATTTTCTACGCATTCATCCTTTTGTAGAGTGACTGAGTAAAAAACAACAGGAACATACAATTCATCTCTGATTATTTGTTCCATTCCAACAAGAAATTTTTGTCAAAGTAACCTATGATTTTTTCACCTACTCTGACTAGAATCCTGCATGAGCATCTTCCTCTGTCTCTCTTCTGAATACTGTTTATCACACAGAGATTTTTCACATGGACACATCACACACAACAGCATAGACACCAGAGCACTATCAATATATGACTGATGACTAGAGCCAACTAAGGAACAAATAATATGCATAGTGAATATGACTCCATGTTGCTGTTTTTAAGCTTTAAACGGATTACCAAACTAAAAGGTTATTCTTCTTTAAAAGAATTATTTAAAAAAAAAAAAAGAGAGATCTATGTATTGTTGGGTGCCAGCCCTAAAAGTATACCATATAGTAAAATTTCAGGACATGACAAATGTCACTAACAACTTCAACGTTTTGTTCTCACCTTTGCTGTGGGAATGGAGACGACAAAGAACCAATTGATGGCCCAGATTATGAAATGTACTATCACCAACACTGGAACCCCCACAATAAGCCACACATATGAGTTAGCACGATCCTAGTTTAGAACAAAACAACATAAAATTCTAACTGATCATAGTCATGCAGCCAAAAAACAAAAGAAATTAAGGGATAATAATGTACTATTGCAGTTTTATCTCATGTTTTGAAACCATGATGGTCTGATATTGCCCTATTTCCAAAACAGAAATATTTTTCATTTGAGTTCATTAATCATTTCATACAAATAGAGATCGCGTTCTTTAAATATATTAAATATATATGACATGACCAAAATCATGGCTTGAGATCATGGTTATGACAGAACTGAGGCAACATAAGTGGTGAGCTTATAAAATCAGTAAAAACATCACAATTTCAAATACATTATGCTATCAGTTTTACTAAATCTAAAGAGATTTTCCCGGTACTGTTCAACTGAGTGATGATTTTGTGAGCAAAAGTGGCAGAGGAATATTGATTAAAAAAAAAACAAAATAAAAAAATGGATTTCAATCATTATATTATAAATATCTGATCTTCTATTGAACAGACCTATCACAGAACAATGGTCTCGACTACCCATGATGAAACTGATATTTTTCATCTCTCTCAGTCACTGTAAAAATGACTTGCCATTAAATTAGCTGTTCTACATTTCCAATGAAATATTTTTTTTATTAAATCATAGGCCTCCCATCATTCTGATTTCAATTTTTATTTATTAATGTTTAACTTGAAAACTAGTGTCTCTGCAGGTCAAGCAGTGTGTTGCTGATGGCCTTGACGGAACGCGGAAAAATCATAAATTTATAATCCAGCATACTTTTTTCTGAATACACGTTACATCTTTCTCATGAGCATGACAGAACTGTCACAAAGAGATCAATACAAAAATTTGATTCTTCAAGATTTATTTCCCATGGAGTGCTGACAAACTGGCTGATGATATTAGGCAGTCTATGATAAACCAGAAAATGTGATGGCAGATATCACATCCAAAATCATAGCGCAGACAGATGATTTTGAATCTGAAACTCATAAACTCGTCATCTGTTCAGCATTACATTTTATCTATCTATATTTTGATCAGCTTTTTGACGTGTAAATGTACCCACCATGTTAGGCATTATATAACCGTCATCGTGCTGATGTGCTGTTAAACCCCAACACAAACAAAACAAACAAACTTCACCAATGAACTGGGCACTGGATTCTAATGCAGTCTAATATCAAATAATATTACTCTCACAATTTAAATTTTAAATTTTGACAATAGAACTTGACAGCTGTCTGCTTTCTATTGTGACCTTGTTCATTATCCTAGGCCTTAGTTTTCTAATTTTATTCTCTCTGCCTGCATGACACCATGTAATTCAATGTGTATTCCATCATTCTTGCCCCTTCCCAATCTACTAAAACTATGAGATATAGGTGACCAAATCCAACTCAAAAGATGACTTCTTGGTCACAAGAAAGATTACTACTATGTACTAATCTGTCTCACTGCTCCTTTCCTTTCCCTTTCATTATCTGTCACTCATTTTCATGCTTTGTTTCACTCTATCTGTCTCTTTGCGCTTATAATTTTTCACCTACTGAAAACATAAAATAAAAAATTATATACAAAAATTTTAAAAATTTTTTTAAAAAATTTCTTCAGAAATGGCTCATGTCTCCAGAATTGCATATATTTTATCCAAGGTACTTGAAGGAGGGGGGTGCTGGCAGAAAACTTTATTTCGGAAAGACAGACCATGTGCTGAACCTCAATATTGACAGCAGTGTCATGTCCAGGCAAAATGAAACAACTGCCACCCTTGGATTTATCAGTATCGGCCGAATCCTCGGCATGAACTGAGTGTGAGATAAGCGCATTACAATATGTGTAGAGTCATGGAACAACCTGTTGGATGATTTGTTTGTTTGTTTGCGTTGGGATTTAATGACATATCAGCACGATTATGGCTATATTGTGCCTAACATGGTAAGGATATTTACACGTCAAAAACCTGGTCAAAGTAGATTTATATAAAATACAACACTGTACGGGACGATGCATTTACAAATTATGAAAGGCATATCAAAATATGTATATAAATTTGGATAATCAAGATCGTACAGTAAAAGTAATAAAAGATGAATATAAGTAAATACACAGCTTCCTGTGTGGATCGCCGCATTCCAACCAAGTTATGTGTTATGGTGGTGATGTTATAATTTGCCGTACAGATCAACATGGCATAAAAAGCTCAGGATGGCCTATGGCTTCATTCTGTCAAATAGATGGTGGATAGTTGTCAAAAAGAAGCCAAGTTTTGCATTCTTTTTGGCTCATAATATTTCTGAGCATTCACAAACTCATAGAACAGCATATAACACACCTCTGTTAGACCCAAATATTTTTTCAAAATATATGACAGCTATTTTTTTAACAACAGCATGTGTTTAAATGAAAATTACAAATTTTCACCATCTGACAGATTTCTAAAGTGTTGCAAATATTCACCCACCCAAAATCCAAAACAACATTTTTCCTTTGGTGTGTAATCCTTGGCACTAATCAGCGACTGTCTTTCATGAATGATTTCACCAACAGAGGTGTGGCTGTGCCCGTCATCCAGACTGCCATTCATGGCCTTGTAGAATGACATTGATGGTTTGCTCATGTTGTGGACCTGACAATGAGACCCATAATGCATGAAATTTTACAAAGAATCAGTCATATGTTTTTCAGTCAGCCAAACCACTTCCCTTTGTTAGGCACATGGGGTGTAGAAAAACAACACTGCAATGACAGAAAAAAATATTTAACTTTTTTGTTTAGTATTTGCTCAATTAAAAACTCTCATAAAAATCATCATGGAATAATTTTTTTTCTTATAACATTTTTGTTGTTGTTTTGTCTTTTTTCACAGTTTTCTTGAATGTTTCAAACAAACAATATAAAAATGATTTCTATCATGCTTCTTTTATATTTTGTGAAAGAGAAGTAATTTTACTGACTGCAAAAATCGTTCATAAAGTCATATCATAAAGGAAAATACTTCATTTTGACTTTTAAAATTATCTCTGTCACAAATATCTGGCACATCATCCATCATCGTGGAGGTTCAATATTTTTATGTTCTTTGTATGAGACCAGATTCATCATTGCATGCTCTCTATGTCATTCATTAATTCACTACCTGCAGTTTGTTATGTTTTACAATGTTCAT
Source organism: Peronia peronii (assembly GCA_039654565.1). Taxonomy (NCBI): domain Eukaryota; kingdom Metazoa; phylum Mollusca; class Gastropoda; order Systellommatophora; family Onchidiidae; genus Peronia; species Peronia peronii. The sequence goes on along the minus strand of JBCEWB010142574.1, from coordinate 5,772 downwards.
TTACAAGCTGCAGTATATGAAAAACCACGGATATACCTGATAAACAAATTTTCCAAAGGGCCAGAAAAAGTAGCCAGCCATTCGCCAACAAAATCTGCCTGTGAAATATTTGAAAAAGAAGGCAGATGAAATAGTAAACAATGACGTTTTTGCATTTCATATCCCCTTCTGATGTATTAAGCCATGTGAAAAACAATAAAAGATAGGCATTTGAAGTTCATGATATTACCTCAGTTAAGCTGGCTTTAACATTGTCTTTGTATCTGACAATTTGTCTTTTATCACAAAAGAAAAGGTTCATGCTTATTTTGTGGCACAGATCCATTTCTCTTCTTGTAAAAATGATGCTGAAAGCTATTTTAGTCAAGATTTCAGCTCTAATCCAGCAAATATTATTCTGAATGTTTAGAACAATGAAACATTTCTGAATACTACATGAGATTTACAGATCAAATTCCTCTTAACAATACTCAATCTTGAGGGCCTGTTGAATTTGACCTCTTAGATTTCCTTTAATGCATCAATTTCTAGAGATTGCCTGCACTTCAATATATTCCTTTATCTGCAATAATCGGATCCCATTTTATCAGCTTTATAGTTTTTGTTTATCTTTTTCAGAATATCTCAGCTTTGACTTGAGTTTGCTTTGACAGCTGTAGAGCTGAAGATAGCTGGAAAAATAAAACAGAATGGATTCTATTTTCTCTCTTGAGCAATCAAAAATGGCTAGTTCATCTTCAAACAAATTTTTGGTCAAACTATTTGACATGTCCGTACCTTGCTACTACAATGGGTACATAATTTGAAAATCATCTTGTGAGATAAAGGAAACAGAATGAATCAAATATCAGTAAATCTTTTATTATTACTGCTGGTGGCACATCAAATCCACTGACTTACCATAGGGAAGCCCTATGACTGTGATGGTCATGAGAAGCCCAATGATCAAGTAGACCAAAGCAATCCACCATCCAAAGAGCAAAGAATACAGGATATTGAATGGTCGACAGGTTGTCACTGCAAAGAGATGTAAGTTCAGTAAAGGGTTATTGGATTTAGGTCCTATATGGGACATCAGCATGATTGGGCTGTACATGATTCAGCAGATAGTATTGATATTCAGGAGTTCATCAAAGCAAACTCAGTGATCAGTTAGTTTGTTCTAACTTTGTTTGTGAATATGGGAAGGCTGGACATGGGTATAGGGTCTTGGATATTATAAGGTATCAACATGTAATTATGGCTACAATGCTCCAAACACAGTATCATTGACATGCAGGAAATATAAAATATATATCAAGATGTACAGTGATGATTATCAAAGAATTTAAAGGACAAACCAATAGCTATCTAAATTATGAAGATATATACATGGGCGTGGGAAAGAACTCGCTGATCATGTTTTTATTGAGAAAGTGTGGTTTGTATGCAATGTTCACTGCCATAATCTAACTATCAGAAATGAAAAACAGAATTAAGAGTATAAAATCTTAAAGTTGAGCAGCAACTCTTCACGTCCTACATTTGCCACCCATCAACACAATCAACGCTGCCATCACCACTACCAAAATTGCTATATCACGTGAACCATATTCAAGTGTTACAACCATGCCTCACCTTTGACCTCTTTCAGTTTGCTCATATCTGAGTACAGGTCCTGCACAATTTCTGACCGTGTCCTCAGAGGTCGGGAGGTCACATGGCTTTTCCATTTCTTCAGACCAAACTAGAGAATAAAAGATGATAACGCATTAATTGTTTATCAAAACTCTGTACTGCGCACTTTTTACAAAAAGGAAATAGCCTTGAAGATTGGAAAACTACTGCTTACATCCTTTTGAGAATAAACACAAAAAAAATAGTAGGATAATAACATTAAACTCTATATACACAAACTAATTACAACTCGTGTGATCCGGGTGGTCTTCTAAAAGTACATCTGAGGAGTGGAAATTATATAGTATTAGCAGACTTTTTTTGTTCTTTTCTTTAATCTTTGTAAGGTTATGCACTCTATAATATATTCAAAAGGTTACTCATGTACTGCCTATTCCCTCATAGTCCTGCAAAAAGAATTATCTAATACAAAAACAGAAATGAATCCAAAGTCTAATTTCATGGATAAAAAACAAAACAAAAACAAATAACAAAACAAAACAAAACAAAAACCAGTTTTCTCAAAATTTGAATCTAGTTACTTGATTTTCTTTCAATTTTTACTCCTCATTTATCATGAAGTATAAAACTTGCCACAAGATGTGTTGCCAAAATATGTTGTTCAGTGTGATGAGGCTCAAAATATTCCCTTTGAATGCATGCCATGTCCCTCGAATGCATGCTATCACTCAACACTTTTCAAATGCATCTTGCACAAGAGATGATCAATAGGTTGATTTCATCACGAATTCAAGAGTATTCAGCTTGTGATACATGTAGTTTAATCATTTGTACTGGTCAACCATACCAAGTAAAAACTTACTTGGACAGGGACCCCTCTTTTCATTACATCACAGTTTAAAAGAATCTCCTACAGTTCCACATCACATCACACCACAGACTGGGGACTACAACATACAACTAGCCTACAACTCTGTATTTCCCCATGACTGCATTGGGTCTTGTCCCTTCATTCTTTTTTTTTTTTTTTCTGTAAAAACTGTTCTGAACATCAACCAACGAAGGCCGGAACAATCAAGTCATTCTCAATTTAGGTTAAAAAAGAAGGGGGATGGGGAGGGGGAGGGAGATTACAGAAAAACGCATTTGCATCACCAGAGGGTGGCTTAAAATGCTGCACAATGGAATGGAAGTCCAGGTTTGTGTTCGTCACGGTCACGCTAATTGGTGGAAAATGACACCAAGGACTGTCCTTAGTCTGAGAGAGAAGGCCAGACAACATTACATGTTATGTAAGATGGCACTTCTTGATACTTAAGTGACCCCAAAAGTCCTCTCTTGTTTATACAGCACAGCATATTGTTCTTCAGAATAACCAATTAATCCACCATTCTTAGACACTATGAATGCATATGACCCATGGCCCCAAACTGTTGAACTTTTCTATGATACACTTCCGGTCCCCCCCCCCTCCCCCACCCAAAAATAATAAAAGATGGTGAATTGAAGCACGGTGGAGGCGAAAGAGATGGAGGAGCACAAGATTAAGGGTAGGGGAGAGAAGACACCATGACATTTCATGGTCCTTTGTTTCCTAATGTCTATGTTTTCTCTCTCTCTTTCTCTCTATTTTTCTCTCACTCCCACACACACATTTATTAATGTATAGCAGATGGATAAAGACAATGAACATTATACTTAAATGGGTGGATGTGTCCGTGTGTACGAACGTGGGATAGGAAGGCAGAGATAAAAAGACTCAGGCAGATCTGCATCAGAAAGTACCAGTTTCAAAAGGGCAGGGGCAAGACACAAAACACGACGGAATGAAAGCTCAGGTTTGTGACCGTCGTGGTTTCGTTGATTAGCGGACGAGACAGCCGTTCGCAGGGGGGTGAACAGAGAAAATAGATCGTAACCTTAATTAGCGGAAAATTGATATTGCAGGTTAAAATGCACTGAGGTTAACAGAAGAAGTAAGAGACACAGCTGACGATTCTGGTGTGCATGAAGCAAAGCACTGTTCCTGGCGCGGCTTGGCTTTGCGGCAAAAGGGACAAATTTCACTCCTCTGAAGCCCGCCACATATAGACAGGCCGTACCAAGGTTTCGGCCCACGTATCAAACCATCACAGTTCTGTCGATGGTGTCGAAGTGTGATACACACAGAGAATTGTTCGGCTTCCACGATGTCCACTTATAACAGAATTGCCAATTTTTATGGTTTGCCTTTGGTTTCCCTTCTGTTGGCAATACTGTAGAGGCGGATTCGTATTCAGCAGGCTTAATACATGACGGACGTGACCCATGACTCAGGACTATTGTATTTTTTTTTTTATCATACACATCCGATTTGCGTAACTGTGGTGGATCGCAGCCTCCATTCCCCCCCCCCTCTAAAAAAAAAAGCCATGCTTTATCCTAGCGTTCTTTTCTAAGCATAACAACAACAATAAAAACACAATGGCTAGTAAAGATCACGAGTCTGATATGCCGAACTTCAAGGTATGTTGAGTCATTTTAAGAAACCAGAAGTTAAGTCTAGGGGAGTGGGGTAATTTAAAGATCCTCTGATACTAGGAAGCTAATCGAAAAAGGTCCACTGGGAAATCTATGAACCGGTAACAGCGACGACACAGACTTTCAAAAATTTCAAACTTAATTACCACTGATGCAATGACATGAGTCAGCAACGGAACAAACGCTTATCATGAAGGACAAAAAGCAAAGTAATAGGAAAAGTAATAGAAAGAATGAACACAAAATCGTTTCTACTGTTTCTCGTTCCTAAGTTTCCCAGAGATTAGCATCGACAGAAATAAGCAAGCAGAGGCTAAAAAACAGGGAGAGGGGAGGAGGTAGAAAGAAGGCAACAACGACTGATTTTTTCCCTTGATTTAATACAAAACACATTAGACACCGGTATAAAACAAACATTGTTGATGTGGGAGAAAATTACGTTTGATTTTTGTTTGTTTGTTTGCTTGTTTGTTTGAAATATGCCAAACATATTGAGCGTGACAAAAAACAAAAACGAAAAAAAAAACCCACAACCCAACCCCCCCTCCCCCTTTTCTCCACTCCGCCCAAAATAAAGCAAAACCAAAACAAACGAAAAAAAAAAACTACTCTCTATGTTTGAAACCTGTAAAACACAAATTATGAAACTAAAAAATCATCATGATAAACAACAAACAAAATAAACAAATAAAATCCAGAAATCCATTCTTAGATGGATTTTTCAGAATTTTCTGTTTAGCAATACTTTAGACAAAAGGGGTAAAAAGTATATATATTTTTCTACAATGTTTGTTTTATACCGGATAGCAAAGGAAGATAATTTGGCCGACTGAAAAATGGCTCGTTGAATACTACACTTGAATATTGGGCAAGGAAGAAGAACAGTTACTGCATAGACATGTATTTCATTATTTTTTTTTCTTTGCCTTCTCAATCAAGCTTCCAGATTTAGTTATAATTTTACAGCAGGCAGTACTAGATATATCAGCCTCCTTTTCTTAATAGATTAATAACAAACAAACAAATAAATAAATAAATCGTCGTGTGTGCTATAGGAAGAAGACAAGTCACATGCAAAAAAAAAAAAACACATATGAGAGACATACATAAGAAATGTATCTAATCGAGAAATTACTTGCACGTATATGGTACATGCCTTTGCGCATAAATGGGAAATGTGACAAATGAAAGATTTGTCTATACTCTCTGCATTACTCTGAGAGGTCGGTGTGTCAAACGAAATGGCGTATGTGTATTTCATGAAATGGGCAAACCGGTGGCCAGATAACCTGATTCCTTGCTCTCCTAGATAAGAATGGAATTACCCAGAATGAACGTCAGAAACATTTTCGGGCGGTTCACACTTTCTGACCCTCGCATGTTGGAATGGAACTATATGTATAATGGCTTTTCGCTAACGGAGCGAAACTTTTATTCTGAAACATGTTTTGGATATAACCATTTTCCCACCGTAATAACAAGCCTTCTGTTTTTGGTCTATGAATGCAACCAACATAAAACCAACATTTCATTTGAAACACTTCATGACAAGATCATTTAAGCCATCCATCCATCCATCCATCCATCCATCCATCCATCCATCCATCCATCCATCCATCCATCCATCCATCCATC
>JBCEWB010142563.1:0-10897 GCA_039654565.1 Peronia peronii | reverse complement strand
CTCCCCCCCCCCCCCCCCCCCCCCCACCCAAAACCAACCTGTAAGTAGATAAGCTGACTCACCGGCATGTCTCTGTCTGTGTCCACCCCATAGACATAATAACAGTATACTAGTATGTCTATGGTCTATCCTTCCGCCCATCGAATTATATGTCTGCTAGCCTGCCCGTTTGCATATCTATGTGTCAGTATATTATAGTGTCTGTCTTAACAACAATATATGCATTCATTTTCGAAAATGCTTTCTTACGCTAGAATGTGATTTTGGACTAGATACATGTTTAGCCATCTTTTATATTATCCTGAAACCGAGTTTGTTTAAAACACTAGCTTGAGGATTTAACGTTCAACTGGATTGGCTACTTGACTTCACTGTATTTAGCTTTGCAATCCTGCAGATCGTCAGGGCACCACTAAAAACGTTTGTCTTGATAATTCTCTCCATCTCAGTTTATGTCTAATCTGGATCTAGGTTACGACACAAGTAGCTCCCGTCCGCCCTTTGGTATAAATTGATATGAGCAACCGGCTTTGCTTCTGTGTGGGGGGTCGCCGTGGCTCTACGGCTAAGCATCTGCTACTATACTCCGACGAAAAACTCACATCGTGGACGTCGCGGGTTCGAGTCTCCGATCCTACAATCAGGGGATGGGGAAGGTTTGAATATTAGAACATTCATTTTTTTCATCGACGCAACGGTCCCATGGCTTCTTCCATATGAAAGCCCGACGTCTAGTCTTCTGTGATAAGGGCGAATATATTTCGGGGTCCTGTGTGTGTGTAGATTTTGCACGTTGAAGAACCTTTGGCAGTTCAAAATCGGTTTCAGAATAGACAGAGACCCCGCTGTCTGGGCAAAATTTCCTGAATCTAGATTTCTACCACAAAAATAATTGTATGATTGAAAGGCTACGTACATAATTTCTCTTCTTCTGCCGTCCTCTTCTTCTCGTTTCTTTTACTATGCCAAAGAGTACTGTCTAAATTAGACTGTGTGACAAAAATAAACGTTAAGATATAGAACGAAAAGGCAACTAAATGAGTAGCAGCTGGCACTGGCAGAGGTAGCTGACCTAAGCAGACGTTCTGTTTCCTAAATAATCGATGTTATGCCAAAATACGCCTTGGGCATTTGGAAAACTAAATTTGCGAATCAATTACCGTCTGGTCTGGTCATTATCGCTTGATCCATGCGGACAATTTCGGTGGATGTTTTTGGAATGATAATGAAAATGATTAAACTGAGCATGTCATACAAGCCGCTTAACTATATGGCTGTGTTAACCTTTTGATTGTCAAGAGCATAAAAATTCATGGCATAACTCTGAGAAAGCTTTTTTTCATTCTCAGATATGAGTATTGCGTTCTGTCTCTGAAGAAAACAAATTCAAATCTGTGGAGAATATAGATATTCGGATTTCAACATTTGCTATGCAGTAAATAGTGGTCTAGTGGTTCCTCATCACTGCCCTTGTGGCATAGGGCCTCCTCAACAGTGGTCCCCCACTTTCTTAGGTCTCTGTGGTGTTCTTCCAGTGTCCGGTTACTGGCCTTGAATGCTACGCGCAAGCGCCTCTTCCAAGGGCGACATCGTGTATGAACACACATCAGTGTGATGGTGCCAGGGTTAGTAAATTGGCATAGCGGAGCAAGACCTGAAAATCGGGCCGATATTATCGAGGTCAACCATTCTAATGCTAAATAATTATTGTTATTGTTAGTCCTTTTACCTGTCGGTACAGATGTTTATTTTTATCATCAAGGACGGTGGGCTTGTCAAGCTGTAGCACTGTTTCTCGTTTCTGCCTTTGTCTTTGTTCTCACTTTGTTTGTGGTCTTATATCCAGACAGGTTATATCTCTGTTATATCGTATCAACTGTGGGAGAAATTGACTGTGATGCAAATAAAGCTTTATGTTATCTTGCTTGTCTGACCCTCTCAAAACTATATTTACCCTACCTTATCTTTCGCCCGCCATTTTTTACTTTCCATTGGGAAACGGAGAGCACTGAAGAGCGTGAAATACGAAATAAAATCACACTTTCTTCTGCAAATAATGTAAATCATATGTTTGTTAGAACAAAAAAGTAAGAAAAACAGCGCCATTGAAGAAGAGCACTTTCATCACTCCATGAAGTGCTTATGGTTCAAAGAGCGCAACAATAATTTTTGCCTTTCATTCTTTACAAATTCACCCGAGGTTTATTTTGCATGGCAGGTGAATAAATTGTTCACTTTTGTCAGGAATCTGTTGCATCATACTCATCGTGTTATAATGCATAATCTATATAGTCTTACAAACCCAAAAACTGCTGAGTGTTTTGTCTTTGAAATTTGACATAGGGGTCTATAGAGTAATTCGTTGTCTCTGCAAATATGCAAAATAATTCAAACATAGACAAGCCGATTAATGCCGCCGTTAGTCTAAATGTTTTTTTTTTTTTTTTTAGAAAATGCATCTTCGTGCATAGTTGAAAGCCAATTTCCGGCCCTGTGTATTCAAAACAAACTTGAAACAATTATGCATTTATGTGTAATGTCAGTACAAAAAGACATTATCAACATCGGCGGGCATGGTAACTAGTGTTAGACCCTGTTTATTCAAAGCAAACCTGAAAAAAGAAACAGTCATAAGCATACATTTACATGTACACATCGATTCAGCTGATAATACCTCGTTGTTTTTAGCATTACAATTGTTACAAACAACAAGATAGTATCAGCTAAACCGATGTTTAATGTTGATGAAAAAAAGGCGTTGTCCACGTATGTTACAAGTATTGATGACCGCTCTCATGCAATACATGAAGCTACTTAGAATGCATCTCTGAGATCAGTTTTCTGTGGACTAACTTGACCTAAAAAAAAAAAAAAAGAGAGAACCTAAAGCAGACAAATAAACAAACGAACAAAATAATTATGTCCACAGTGAATGCGGATATAATATGGCGATAGCAGATAGCTTGCCTTTTAAGGGCGGATTCTGTTTTCAGCCTATGTTTTTTTTCTTCTTTTTGTGTGTGTGTGGGGGGGGGGGATGAAATGGATCTTAGGAAAATTGTAGGTAATGAATCGAATAAAGAAGTGGTGTTTTTGTGATGCTTTCTATTAACAAATTACATTTCTTCAAAATACAAATAGAACAATCAACAAACTCCACTCTTTCACCAACGAACAGGCGAGGTGACGTCACATCCGTTTGACCGAATTTTAGGTCTATAAAAGGCGTAGTTTTGTATTTTGAGAGATGGTTATTATATCTACATCATGGTCATCACTGTTATTACCGGTATTATTATTAGTATATTATTGTTGCTGTTATTATAACTTTTATGTAATATACATGTATAATGAAGCGCTGTTGATCTCCCGAGTTATCTAGATTTTCATTGCCTTCGTATTTGCAGTGAAAGGAATAAAGGAACATAGTTTAAGTATTTTGTTTATATCCTGTACAGCGCATCTCTGTGTGATGTTGAATAACTGAAGATGACTATTTATTTATTTATTTATTTGCTGAGTTGAGGAAGTTATATGTGAAGCATTTCTAGTTGTGAAGACAAGAGACCATTCTGCCACAGAAATTCAAGTTCCAATTTCCCTCTGTAAAATTCAAACCCTCACCATTCTGTACTGAGGCCGTCGTCTCACCACTTGATCTCTAATACACCCGGAAGAGAAATGTGAGACCCGCCTTGCATTTGTGACAGTTTCGGTAAGAGGAAACTAGTCTTTTCGTCAGCGCATTTATGGTCTCCCTTTGATGGGTATGCCGGAAGAGCGTCATAGTGACGCGGGAGTCATGACAACGTGTATCAGTCGGAGGAAGTGATAATTTGTCGTAAAAGCACAACTTTTTTTGTTTCTCTTTTCGTACAGAACATGTACTATATTATGCTAGAGTTGGTAATTATGGCTGGTTATATCGATTTTGGTCAAGTTTGACTGAGGAGCTCTGATTAAATATCATTATACCTGATCAGTTCTAATGAGTTAAGGCTTCGTGATTCGGTCTTGACAACCATCATTTCTGTTATTCATTTATTAGTATTACCGCCATTTTTGTTGTTGCTGTTGTTGTTCAGCTCGTTATCCCTCTTCCTCTCCTCTCTTTTTCATTTCCTTCTCATTCTCGTTTTACTTTTATGTCACCAGCATTTTCTCTCCCCCCCACCCTCCTCCCATCCCCCGCCCTCTCCTTCTCTTTCTCATCTTTTTTCCTCCCTCTCTTCCTCTTTATCTCCTCTCTATCCCTTGTTCCTCATTATCTCCGCTTCGTGTCCTCTTCATCTTCTCTTCCTCTTTATATCCTCTTCGTCTCGCCTTCCTCTTTATGCCCTCTTCCTCTTTATCTCCCCTTCCTCTTTATCCCACTTCCCTCTTCATGTCCTGTTACTTACTTTTCATCCTCCTCGTTCTTCTTTATCCCCTTCTCTTCATTCCTCCTCATCCATTCTTTCCTGTTATTCTTTTTTCATTCCTTTCTCTGTGTCGTCCTCCTTTTTTCCTCATCCCTCTATATCTCCTTCTCTTCATCCTTCTTTGCCTTGTTCTCCTCACCGTTCTTCGTCTTCTTCTTTCTCATCACCCTGATGCATTTTCCCTTTCTACTTTACCCCCCCCCCTTCTCTCTCTCTCTCTCTCTTTCTCGTTCTCTCCTTTCTCCTTCCCTTCTACTCTATCCCCCCTCCTCCTATTCCGCCTCTTTCACTTCCTTCCTTCTCAATCTCCACTTCTTTCTCCTACCTCAGTCACACACACGGAGAGATCGACAGTAATTGGAGATGGAGAGAGAGAGAGAGAGAGAGGGAGAGATAGATGACCTCGAGATCAGAGATAACCTTTAGAGAAATCGGTCGAGGAAGGGAGTGGTAATAATGGTGATGATGTTGGGAGGAGGGGGGGGGGGGGGCGGGGAGGTGGCAGTTGTCAGAATACGTGACGGGATTGATCGAAATAGAATAAGAGTTGGCCTGATTTTGAAGATTTAGAATGTTATAATCCAAGGAGGCCGCTCTAATACTTTCATTGCTGAGATCACTAATGCTCAAACTGACCCCTGGTTGATATTGAAGCTCATTCACCAGACACCTTAACCGTTTTGTTCCAGACATATATTATGAACATGCATTCACAGTCTACAGACATTCACACTCATATATAATTATGTATTCTCACACTCAAATGACATTGATACTTACACATATTCACACTTATATGAAATACTCTTACATACATTCACTGTCACATACATTCACAATTACATACATTCACAATTACATACATTCACAATTACATACATTAACTCTTTCCATACGAAGCACAAGTATAGCCTATATATTTAGGCTTGTTGAAGCTTTGTGGCTTCAGATACAAGACAGTATAAAGGTTCTATATTTGAAATATACAATAATTAGTGTCGGCGTTTTACAAAAGAATACTATTTCTAGCTTTAGGATAGTGTATAGGCCTGTGAATCTTAGCGTTTATGGGTGTCGTAGTAAAGTGTTAATAAAGTCACATTCACATACATTCTTTGTCACATAACATTCAGCCGTGCATATATCCACAATTACGTACAGTCACACTCGCATATTCATACATTCCGTGTCACATACATTCTTTGTCACATACATTCACAGTGACATACATTTATTCGTACATACAGTCACAATTACATACAGTCGAACTCACATACATCCATATTCACGTACGCACTCACGCACACATCTTTGACCTCCAGGCAGTTCCGTCCTAACTTCTTGTGCGGCCATGTCAGTTCCTGATCTGTCAGGCTGACGTGTCAAGGACCATCTCGGAGAAAGTAGAACACATGTCATTATATTAGCCACAAAGTCAGAGTGTTAATTAAAACAACGAGAGTGCTAAACCAACGGCCGTGCGGTGATCAGTTACTAATATGATTTGACAAAAGCGCGGGAAGGGAGGTGGGGGGAGGGGGGGGGAGTGGAGAGGGAAGAGTCACCGCAGCCGAGGAGTTAGACCTTTGCTCCTCGGCGAAAAACTTGCGTCACGTGTTCGAAATTCGGATCCTATCGGGGGATGGGAGAGATTAAATGATAAAAGCCTGCACTTTTCTTTCATTTTTTTCCCGTGACTTAACTGTTTTCCCGAGCTTCCTAGGTAGGGAAGCCCGACATATAGTCTTCTCAGATCAAGGTGAATATATTTCTGAGGTCCCATGTGCACGTTAAAGAGCCTTTGCCAGTTAAAAAGCGGATATCATGAAGATTAGGCGGAGACGCCATTATCTGGGCAAAATTTCCAAATTCCACTTTTCTACCGACATAAATTCTTCTCACCTAAAATGGACAGGCATTTAAAGGTGAAATAATCGTGTCCTATTCTCTTAGAATTGAAAGACTATATAATATAAGAGTAGAAGAAAAAAAAATGCACCTTTTTCATCACAGTTGAGTCGTTCCTGCAACTATTTAAATATAGCCTACCACAATATTAAAAGACAACACATGGCATTGTCTTGCTCTCGAAAAACCATTGTCGATTTACTTTGTGTTAGATTGGGTATCGCAAAACTAAAGCGGGCGATTTTTCCGAAACAAGAATTTTCAAGAAAACTGAGTTTTTTCAAAGTACGTCAGAATGGGAGATCGTTGTGCCCAGTCCTATTATTTCCCTTTGCCAGACAAAAGAGGTGTTGAGCAGGTGGTATAAAGAGGAAAAAATCACATTACTCCTTGTCATTCGAACGACTGATCACCCAAAATAATAAAATGATAACAATAAGATGAAAACGTTCTCTTTATACCACAATTTTTTTTGTGTGTGGAATTTTTCCTGGTGTAGGTTTCAAGCACAGGGCACTGAAGTGACTTTTTTTTTGTTTGCTTTTCTTAAGCCTTTCAATCCTGAGAAAGTAGGATTATCTCGGTTTTTTTTTGTTTTTGTTTTTAAGAGGTTGCCCTTTTTTTGCTGAGAATTTTTGTGGGTAGAAATTTGGAATTTGGAAATTTTGCCCGGACAGCGGCACGCACCCAACTCTTTCATCGATTTTGAACTGCTAAGGGTTCTTGAACGTGCATAACGTACACATAGAACCTCGGAAATATATTCGCCCTTATCCGAGAAGACTGGACGTCGGGCTTTCCTACCCACAGAAAGCCAGGGCACCGTTGAGTCACTGAAAAAATGCGGGGTTTCGATCTTCATGTCCTTCTATCCCCCGATGCAGGATTCGCGAGTCGATCCTGGCCTGTTTTCTCCAATGAGCAGACGCCAAACCAGAGGTCCCCCGCACTAAAGATCGTTTTCCTTAAACCTTTCAATCCAAAGAAAGTAGGATTATCACGGCTTTTTAGAAGTTGCCAATTTTTGCTGTGAAATTTTGTGAGTAGAAATTTGGAATTTGGAAATTTTGCCCTGACAGCAGCACGCAGCCTACTCTTTCATCGAGTTTGAACTGCCAAGGGTTCTTTAACGTGCGTAACGTACACACGGGACCTCCGAAATATATTCGCCCTTATCCGAGAAGGCTGGACGTCGGGCTTTCCTTCCCACAGAAAACCAGGGCACCGTTGAGTCATTGAAAAAATGCGGGGTTTCGATATTCATGTCCTTCCATCCCCCGATGCAGGATTCGCGAGTCGATCCTGGTCTGTTTTCTCCAATGAGCAGACGCCAAACCACAGAGCCACTCCGTCCCCCCGCACTAAAGTGACTTGTTTTTTTGTTGTTTTTTTTTTCCTTTTTATAGTGCTTGTTCAACAACTCTTTTGTCCAACAGAGGGAAGCAGTAATGCTGGGCACAACGATCTCCCATTGGTCGTCGTGAAACTGTGACATCCCAGCCTTCTTGTGATTGAATATTGAGAAATCGATTGTTCTAGTTGACGTGGCACACAACGAGAAGTAAAAAAAAGATGGGAGATGGAGAAGAAAAGGGGGAAGGGAGAGGAGAAGTAGTAGATGACAAGGAGGATGAAGAGAAAGATATGAAGAAGGGTGGCCAGAAAGAAGAGAGGACGATAGAAAGGCATGAAGAGGAGAAGATAAACAGGATGAAGAGGATGAAAAGAAGGAGATAAAGAGATATGAAGAAAGAAAAAAAGGATGAGTCGAATAGACAGATGAGGGGGGGGGGTGTAGCAAAAGGTCAATAACAATGAATGAAAACAGATAGAGAAAGAATTATACCGCTATATGCTGAGGCGTAGCGTGTGCAACTAATCGTGAGCAGAGCGTTACAGAAATTCATTTCTTCCATCATCGATACGCTTTCATTACATGTATAAGGCAATGTTTCATGAGTCTGACTTATTCTGATTTGGGATACGTGTATATTTTCTCCCGTGTAGGTGTGAACGGATCTTGCATTTTTATATACTGTATCTCATCTTCTGTGAATGAAATTTCCTCTCCAGGCAAACAGACTGTGTCTCATCTTATCTATCTTATCTTTCTGTGTTTTGTATGTATATTATTTTATGCTGTTCTTGCTGTGTATCATCTTGTGGTTTAATATGAGGAAGAAAAAAGGTCAGCTATTACATTGTTTGCCTATACCGTTGATGATCAGATTTAGTTCAGGTCTTTTGGGTATTGAAACCCGTTACTCTGGATGGCTGTTAAGAGTTTGGTATTCGTAATACAGTATCCCCAAAAGTTTGTGTTTTTGTAAAACTAGAACATCAGTATTTTCAGTTGTAAATGTGGAAGGCATGTCTTTAAAAAGCTTATGATTCTAACCAGCGCGCCAGCAAAATGGCGATGAAAGAAACGTGTCGACCTCTGTGACCACATGAATGTGACGTCATGCTACATGTATTCGGCAATACGAGAACCCAAGATTTCGGGAAAACCCAACGCGGAAGTACATCAAGGCGTTTTCCTACGTCATTCAATCATTAACACTACTCACGATCATTATTATTTGGAGGGTATCTCGGTTCAGTAGTTGTAATCATAAATTTCCTACCCATCGTAGCAGGGTAAATCAAGAAGTGAGGCAAACTTACGGCCGAGCAAGGGCAAGGGCATGGGTTGATGGAATATCCCGGGATATTGGTAATTTTATCAAGTGCCAGACGTAATCGATAATCTAAAGGATAAAGACGACTAGTATCCTTCAGAAACAGTAAATACATCGATATACAGGTAGATTGATGTGTTCATGTAAATCGGTAGGTTAATTCAAAATCAGCAACGGATTTAGACCCGAGCCCATCCAACTTCTTTTTTTTTTTTCCACCTACCTTTTGTCCCCTGCTGAGATAATCACTCGCAGGAGGTTGAAAGGCGAACAAGTATTATCGTAAAACTTTTGTCTCCGTGATTGACGACAGTGATAATTAATCACACAGCGCCCGCCGGATCTGTTGAATAAGTTATAAAACATCCTGGGGACATCTGTACCGGTTACGAGAATGTCCAGCGCGAACATTATGATATGAATATTTATTCATTATTCCAATATATTATGTAATTTGCCCGAGTGTTCCCTCCCCACGAAGGCTTTTGCCGTTTTGGGCGGAATAACATGCAAAATCACGAGAGCACTGGGGATTGTTTTTGGCCCGTCTATTACTTCCCTTGGCAAGATACAACGGATGTTCAACATGCGGTGTAAAGAAGAAGAAGAAAAAAAAAGGAGAAGAAGAAGAATAAGAAAAAAAAAAAAAACCCAATTTTTTTTTTTTATCATTTGAAAGACCGATTTAAAAAAAAAATAATAATGTAAAATTGTTACGATAAGAAGAAAATCGTGTTCCTGACACTAACCATGTCTGGAAATTTTTTATTTTACACGAAGGGCGCAAAAATGATTTTTCAGTTAGAACATCAACGTGAAAGTGTTTTCAGAAAATAGTAGAAGATTTAGGGAAAAACCCAACGCGGAAGTACAGTACCTCAGGCATTTTTCTACGTCATTAAATCATTAACACTGCTCACTACTGTTATTATTTGGAGAATATCTAAATTCAGTATAGGCTATGATATGAGTCTATCACTCACAGCGAATAGTTTTAGTCATAAATTTCCTACCCACCGTAACAGGGTCAAACCAAGACGTGAGCCAAACTTACGGCCGAGGCGAGGCCAGGGTTATGGGTTGATGGGATTTCCAGGGATATTGGTGAACTCTGTTGTGAAAGTGCGGCAAGCCATGCGACAAACCGCATATTCACACGTCCCCTTTTTGTTTGTTTGTTTTTGTTGTTGTTTTTTCCTTACTCTCTTACTCTACGATGTGAAATCTCAACCTAACCCGTCCAATCAAACTCAGCATGTATAGAATTGTAGTCTTTCTTGAGCATGGGAAAGATATCATTTTGGAAACAAGACATCCCAACGGTTTCAAAATTGCAAGTGACACTCGTAGAGTAAGTCAGCCAAGTTTTGATATTTGGGTAGCGATATTGTGTTAATATATTAGCTACGGCATGGTTGGAAATGTCAGATTAATATAGACATGTCAGGATCACTTTGTGAAATTCACAATAAGACTGTGTACTTGTGGAAACAGCCAAGATAGTGATTATGGACGGCGAAAAATCGATAGATCTAATTAATTAGCCACATTCAAACACCGCGGGCGTCACTGTAATGTGGCCATTAGAAATTCTGTAGAGAAAGAGTACGCGCCGACTTCAGTGGCACAGTGAATTTGTTGTCATGTTGGATATATGGCAAGGGCAACTTAGCCACTGAACAGTGTACACATTGTCGAGTGACAAAATGTTGGATGGATGGATGGATGTGGATGGGTGGATGATGGATGGATGATGGGTGGATAGATGGAGGAAGGGAGGGAGGAGAGGAGATGGATGGACTGATATTACATAGATAGATAGATAGATAGATAGATAGATAGATAGATAGATAGATAGATAGATAGATAGATAGATAGGCAGACAGA
>JBCEWB010142531.1:0-10899 GCA_039654565.1 Peronia peronii | reverse complement strand
ATAGATAGATAGATAGATAGATAGATAGATAGATAGATAGATAGATAGATAGATAGATAGACAGATAGAGAGAGAGAAAAAACGGGAAAAAGAGAAAGAAATGCAAATGTTATATACGGTAAAATACCAGTAATTGTCAATATTTAAGAAAGAAACGCCCTAAACAAAAAAAAAAGAAAAAAAAACAATTCTAAAGAATTGCGATCACTACAAAAAGCCAGAACTTGATGACGTGGCGCATGTCTATGGAATTTTATTCAGGCACACGTATTTTTGAAAAATTCCTTGTCCTTTTCAAAAACGTTAGAAAAAAAAAAGTAGCTTATGAAAAACAAATAGCATGAGAGTCTGCAAAGATGAGGACCTTATTTATATTATGACTGAAATAGGTAAAATGAATGTACGTGTTTTCAACTGAAAGGTTTCCTTCAAAGATGAAGATAGCAAGAGCTTTAAAAATTGTATCATGTGAGGTAAAAAATGTACTTATCATCCATAAATCTCATGATTTGGGTTGAATTTCATACCATGAATTATCTTTTTTGTGTCAAAACCATTTCTTGTTCAGGCTGTAATGGATAAAATAAAAATAAATGAATGAATGAATGAATGATTAGAGGGATAAATAAATGAATAAACAGGTAGAGTAAATGAATGAACGAATAAATAAATAAATAGTAAATAAATGGATACATGTTAATGAATAAAGAAAGAATGGAAGGAAAACAAGAAACAACGAACGAAAGAAAGAAAGAAAGAAAGAAAGAAAGAAAGAAAGAAAGAAAGAACGAGGTTTAATAGAAATGAATGGACGCGATCAAGAAATAAGCAGAGCCAGGCCCATATTATCCCTTTACTTTTTCAATTTCAGTGGCAAATTTACTGGTTTCATGCTTGAGGACATCAGAAATAGAAAATACAATTACAGTCCTAATGGCATGTGACGTCTGAATGTCATATCACCTTTGACACTCTGGAAGGAATCTAAACTTGTGATAAACACGATATCAGAGGATGCAGCGCAGATTTCTTTATCTACAATCTGCCACAACCACACTCCGAGAAAAGCAATTGATACCGGCTCGTTGTACGATGAAAGCAGAAATAGAAGAATTATTCAATGTAAATGATATTTTCTTTGAAGATTTCAAGAATGTGAAAGTGAGATGGGCATCTCAATGATGATGAAAAAATGCAAAATATTCTAAGCGTTTCATAAGATATCAGAATTTTTTTTTCAGGCAGGGATTTATGATGTAATGACGCCTACATTTTTGGATATGAGACGCAGGAGACATGAAAAACATAGGCTGTGGAAAGTGAGAAGAAAACCATTGAAAATGTCAGTGGCAAGCTGGAGTTATGTTACGACACTGAGCAGTGTTTTATAGGGTAACGGATTTACGTTCATAAAAAGACAATGCTGAATTATGGCCAGAGAGCCTGATGGTGTTAGAGTTAAATTTCATCTGTAGCTGGGCAAGGCAAAATAAAACAGAGCAGTTCTGCAAACCGTCCAGATTGCTGGGGAGGTGTCAGATGCTGTTGTTTCTGAAGTTTGTTTTCTGCATTTCTCACCAAATAAAATGTGAATTATTTACTCCTCGCCCATCCCCTCCCTCCCCCCCCCCCACCCCCACAACTCCTATGCTCATCGAGGGATGACGGGTGGCGGGGGGGGGGGGGTGTTGAGATGTATGTATGTATGTGTGTGTGTGACGATCTGTGGGAGGAACTGTCGTAGCCGCAGTTGCTGCTTATGTCGCTGTTGTTGTTGTTGTAGTTGTTGTGCTGCTGATTATGACTTCTTGATAAGTTTTAAATTTGTTAAGGTCTTCAACAAAGATTTTATTTGTCATAGCTCTGACAATACCGTCGTGAGTACATTAGATGGAGCGCCGTGTGTTTAAAACTGTCCACATATTCCACCATGATGATGATGATATTCTAATGTTATGTAAATGTTTTCGTGGCGCAGTGGAACAAGTCACTACAAGGAATAAGAGATATCTCAGTCAGAGGACAACATGCCCTTCTCAATCAGGTCAGGCCAATTTTTATTAAAATACGCTTAAAATATAGTTAATTTAATCATAAGAGCTGTTCCAATGACAATATCCTAATTCAAAAAATCCTTTGTAAAAACTTAATTTACTGCTAAGAAACTGAATTTATTTGCCCTGGGGGATATGGAGGCGAAGGCGATAATTTATTTCCCCAAACACTGTGGTTCTATGATGAAAGAAATGATCAGATTTGAGAAAATTTGACTTTTGCTAAAGAATAAGGGACAGGCCACTCTGAGGAAACGAGGGCAGCCCATAGATTATCTTTCTTTTTTAGGCACATTATTACTTTTGACTTTTCTCCTTATCTCTATGAAGGAGCCAAACGTAAAGGGAGAAAATAGGAAACATGAATCTCTTCAAAACACGATTTCTGTTTAGAATTTTCGTCTTTGGTTGTTCGTTAGCGGCTGGAGGAGAAAATCACATGTGAACCAAGTCTGTTATACAATATGGTTCAGACTGGACCACATTTAAACACGTAGGCTGATAAATACGTGGTTTTATGTGTCTCTTTTCTGTATTCATATTTTTCCTCCTTGAAATGCCCAATTGTGAGGAAGCTTTTCTGTAAAAAAAAGAGTGAGAAAGAGAGAGACAGGAAAAGAGTATGAAAAAGAAGATGAAACAGTGGTCGATTTACAAACGACTTTCAGTGTTTTGGCTTGCCCCTGGAGACAACATCCAGTATTGTGTGCTATCTTGTCACAACATGGAATTCAAAAAGCCTGAAGAAGCTGAGTGACCCCGGGGGGTCACGAGTTTAAGAGCAGAGAAAACTCCCACGACAAAGGTTCATCTGAGGCCGGGCCGTAGCGGCGTAAGTCCCCTCGTCTGGCGCTGTTTCGGAAACACTCGTGGACACAATGCCCAGACTTACTTTCCAGTGAACCTTCTCGTGGTGACGACTTCTACTGGGCCCGGCCCCTAGAATAACCAGCTCCTCGGGGGTAACGGCAGCCGCCCTTTGACCCTCAGATTCAATGTTGAGCAATTAGATGGCAAGAAAAAACGAAAGATGGAGCTAAAACTGTATTATTTTGTATGGGGAGCATGGGGCGAGGGCCAGAACCCTCTCCTTTTTCCGTTTCGGACACTCTGAAATAATGTTCTATGAAGTGGATTGAACATGTGTACAAATACTCCATCTCTCTAGTCGTTCTTTTATTTGAAGAAAACAGCTGCGTGCAGAGAGCAGCCCTTTTTCTGTTGACTTTGACGGAAGCCGGTAAGAGGAATGTGCAAACAGCAAAGCTAAGTATAGCTGATGTTGTCGAGTAAAGGCGGGCAATTTTGTTCTGAGGACAAACTCTTCACATATTTTTAAACTGGTTGAAGACTGGATGTTATGGCTTATATTATTTCCAAGAAAAGACATTCTGAAAAATGCTGAGTGTCCCTATTCTTCATTTAGCGTGGACGGCGATGGTTTATGGACAAATAAGCTATACTTTGATCTAATGTTTGTTGCTGTCAGTATTTTCTGCATATTATATTTATTTGACCGAATATGTTTTAGAGGTGTTGTTAATGCCATCTTCAAGAACTATACCGCTCTCTTGTCAGCATATGTACAGACAGATCAAAACATCATTTAAAGTGTTAATGGTGACCAAAATTCCACTTGTATATCAATCATGGTTATAAATTCTCAGTCACACATATTTTTTTCTCTAAGCTTGCGTTCCTTTGCTGTTGTGATTATTGCTCAGAGGAAAAGTATAGCAGCATCTTATTGAGAATGATCATTTTCATAAGAAGTTGTCCATGTTGCCATTGCGTTTGATTTCTCTTAGCAATTTACATCATCAGATTTATTTGATTCTAGTAGTGTTGTCCCAATGTCCAGCGGCCTGACAGCGCGCCACTACCTTCAGGGACCGTAAATACTGTTGATTTAATTTTATTGTCACATACAGAGCAAGCTTTGATGTTCGTGTTCATTTCAGCTCAGATTCAAAATATGTCACCACTCAAGATAAGTAAGAAATATTTCTAACCAATAAATGGCACCTTCCATATTGTGTTTACTTTCAGTTCCCTTCAGGGACAGGTGGCGGCACCACAGCTAAAATGCTCCTTTGATGAGTTTCTTTTTCACTGCAACTCTTTACCGATTTCAGAAGAGGCCAAAAAGACTCGTGATTTTCTTTCCTAAGGCCCTAAGGCGCTCTGTGCGTCATCTTTCAGATTGACATGATTGACACAAAATGAAAAGATGAAAGCAAACAGAAGAGATCAGATTGATGTACGGGCATTCGTTGGGAAAGGACAATTTCCTAAGTCCTGGTCGTTCTACTTTTCAGAGTCACCTTCAAGCCCAGCTAGGTTAGCAATAAACTGAGGGAAAGGCCCCGTATGAGGTTTGGCAAGGAAGAGAAAATGAAGATGTTCTTGATACTGTGAAAGAAAAAATTCGCCGGCGTCACAGGGGCAAAGTGTCCCCGAGGATGTGGTCTGTAATGAAAATTAAATTTGACACGTCAAACCCTTTCTGTTGATTGTTTGTCCTGCGAACCGGTCCGTGTTAATAAGATTGTTCAATGAAATTCCTCAAGTGTTTGGTCTTGGCTGTGCATTACTTTAGGTCACCAGTTTTCAGATTGAGCTGATTACTCCGAGCTGTTGGGTCAGTGGCTTCTAGAACAAACTTCACACCTTCTGTCTGACGTTCAAATGAGTGATAATGTTTAACAGGAAATATTACCCTGGGTCAGTGCGTCGCTAGACTTTAAACAGTAACTGCTATACACTAATAGCTCATCTCAATGACGTTTATCCCACCTCAGCTACGCAGATATTAGCATTTTTTTTTTAAATGTGGTCGTAATTGTGGTAAACTATCATGTTCACCAAGCTGTAAATCTCAGTTATGAACAAATAGAAGGCATATAAGTTTGAAGATGAACAAATTTCATCATTTTTTAAAATTATTAACAGAGAAGATTTGCTTAGATTTTGTTTTTCGATCATTGGCCAGTCACACAGATATTGCAAATTTTGAACATTCCATTTCAAACAGTCTCCTGATAGTCCCAAGAGTCCCTCCGATAGATCCAGATATCATGTCGGATTTAGGACAAGGTATTTACCCCTAGAGAGCGGAATGGGCCAGGCAGTTCTAATCATGTATAAACAAAATTCTTAAACGTCTTGCAGAGATAAGGAATTATTTAGGACAACAGTTAATGTCTTCATAATTTTTAGACAAATCTAAGGGTCAAGGAACACGAGTAAGTAGCAGATACTGTTTTACACTTACTCTAAAATTTCAGAAAAATGAAAAAAAAAATGATCACAGTTTTATATATCTAGGCTGATTTTGAGATGACTTCCTTCCACACTTTTGTTCAAATCTAGTTCAAACCCAAAATATTATCATAACAGCTGGAAAAGATAAAAGATAAAAAGAAATGGCTTAACCTTGTAAACTCTAAGTAAAATAGATATAAAAAAAAATGTGACTCACGTGAGAGTAAACGAAAATTGGGTGAATGAACGCTTTTCACCGAGACCGACAGTCTAATATGTCAAAGACAGAAATGTCTCGTAGTTTACTTTTCTTCTGTACTGTCCTGTCCGTAACTGAACAGAATTACATGTATACGAGTAAATTTGTGTGATTATTCACTTGCCGTGTTTTGTCACATTACAGGTCAGCTTTCTGCCCTCACCAAAGCCTTCAATCATTCGCAATAACTAGTAAGAGCAAAAGCAGACAAGGTGAAAAGATTCTGGAGACACGCCTCCTTTTCATTAAAATCCTTTAGAAAATGCTCACCAATGGCCATTGGAAACTATAAACGATTCTTCAGAGTAAATATAAGGTCCTTCTTCTCTCTCTGCCCTAATGTAAGCAGTCTATCAATGCTGGTATTTGGACGGTGGGCGGAGAAATATTGTGAAAATGACCTTTATGTTAACACAAAACACAAACAACTTAATCCTAAGTTCATTTGGAAGACGGAGACACATTGGAGATGGCCGAAAAGTCAGTAAAAGAGAGAGTCCTTGAGGACAAGTCCTCGTCTTTCCGACGATCACTTCTGTCCATTATTCGGCAAAACTTTGTCCATTATAGAGCGAAACTTTGTCCATTATTTGGCAAAACTTGGATGGCGAGGGTTCACAATCGAGTTAGGCCGGTGTTGTTTTGCCTTGAGTTAAGCTGGACAATTTGAGAGGTGTGTTGGGAAATCTTTTTTTTCTTGACTTATCCAAGACTAACTGGACACGAGTGCTCGAGAAGACGCATGAAAGATGGAATGAAGTACAAGACAGAGGACAAGAATAGAGTGTGCCGTTTAAACAGGAAAGAGAGGGGGGGGGGGGCAAGATAGCACTAAATGGGGGTGGCAGTTGGAGGGGGGAGGGGGGTAAGGGAGGGGGCGAGATCGAAGCAGAAAATTATGAAGAGCAGAAGGGAAAAGATATCGTGATAAAGAACAAGAAAAAAAAAAGAAAAAAAAGAAAGAGGGAGAGAAGGAAATGAGGAAAGAGAAAGAAAGACAGAAAGAAAGAGGAGAGAAAGAAAGAAAAGGAAAGTAAATAAAGAAGGAACGAAGACGGAGAGAAGGAAGAAAGAAAAAAAGAAAGAAAGAAAGAAACTCAGGAGAGAAAGAAACTCAGACAGTAGAATACAATAATAAAAGTGCCGATCAAATGACAAACGAATGAAAAAATATTTTCAAAAATATGAGACATACAAAGAGGGAATAATACAAGAAAAAAAAAAAAACTCAGAGCTATAGTTTAATTCTCCTGCCCAAACAATAGAAGCTCACTGTCAAACACATACAGAGAATTGATGTGCCAGTGACCAAGACATACTGCCAATGTCCACACATAATGATGTCAGATCTGATTAAAAACCGATAGCGCTCATCCCATCGTGAGCACGTCAAAGTGACGCGGCTCAGCCTAACACTTGAGGCCGCCTGACAATTTCCTGTGGTTCGTAATTAGTGAGTGCTGAGATTTCCATGTTATCTTAATTCTCCATTCATCTTGATAAACACAAATGTTTGAGAAATTAAGATTGTCAATATCGCTTACAGAAATGGCGAGCGTTTTTCTGCTCGGATTTTGATTATCTGTCGGATAACGAATTATGCATTCTTCTTCGGGATTTTGTTCACAATTTCTTGGCTTATTACCTTATTTGATCTCTGCTGTAAAGTGGTTTTGTTGATGCCGCTTTGTTGACAGTTGGTGTTTTCATTCCGAGCTCTGCTGTGCTTATTTGATCTCAGTGGTTAAGTTGTTTTCTGTTGCTACCCCTGTCTCAGAGCTGTTAAAATCTGTTATCTTTGTTCCTTTGTTCCCTTGGTATTGTTGCTGTTGTTACTGTTGTCCATCCTAGCTTTGCTGTATGTGACATGAGGTCGAGTCCTTTGTCCGTCGTTCGCATTTTACATCATCACCTTCAACACTTTGAAGAGATTATAAAAGTTGTTTTCTTTGCATCTTGAATCATATAAGTTCACAATTTAAGAGAAGATAAAAATAAAATAATTTCCAAACCTCCTGTGAGGAAGAAAGAGGAAAATATTACTTCAAAAAGTGTTGAATGTGATGATGTGAACAACGGACAAAGGGTCATCATCTTCTGTCACGCCCTTGTATTAATTGTTGTTGTCGCTCTGTTGCCTTGTAACTGCTGTTGCTGTTGTTAGTGCTGTCGATCCGAACCGTGCTCTGCCTGTTTAGCCATGCCATAAGCTCAACATTGCTGTGTTAGCTGCTGTGAATTATCTTTTACTGGCTGGATCTTTGTGATAAAGAATTTTCGTTACTGCCACTTTGTTACCTTGATATTGTTGATGTTGTTAATTTTGACATCCTAATTGTGTCTGCGATGAAGTTGTTTCTTACTGCCATCTTTTCGTTGTTGTTGTTGTAGTTGTTGTTGTTGTTGTTGGTGGTGGTGGTGGTGGTGGTGGTGGTGGTGATATTGTTCATTCGAGCTGAACTGCTCGTTAGATCCTTATGGTAGATTTGATTATTGCTGTAACTCTCTTATATGTGATCGGTGCTGTTGTTTTGAATGTTTGGCATCAGAACTCGGCTCCTCCTGATCTGTCGAGATGGCTCCCTCTAAGGCAGTTACAAGGCCTAACGTAGTGGAACGAGAACCTTTCTGTTGTGATGCATTTTGAAACCTGCAAGTGAAACTGATCTTTGTGGGAATGTTTCGTTCTCATTGTTACAATTCTTCAAGCGATTTTCTTCCATCATACTTATCCTTTAATTTAAAAAACGGCAAACTCATTTCCCCAAAGACAAGTACATTAAAACTTACTTGCCAGTAGACAATTTGATTACATGTAGTTTAATAAACTGATTTTACAGATGTGGAGACTGACCATGTAGGCCATTTTGATTATTAATTCTCACTAACTTTAGATATGTTGTCGTTTGTTTTGCCTTTATCAGTTATTCAAACAAAATGTCATATCTAGATCAGGCAGTTACTACATTTTCACAGATTTGAAAAGAAAGTCTCGTATTTATTGACCTGAAGCAATGACATTCGTCAGAAGTTAAACTGCCAGTTAATTCAGAGAGGAATTTGTCTTGTCAAGAGTCGGCCGCATACACAGATATGATCGAGGAGAGCGTGACGTTCTCTGCAGTGGGTGAGATTTACGTGTGAGCAATTAGAGAGATTTAGATATTCCACTGTTGGCCAACCTCTCTAGTTGAACTCAACAGTGTGCAGGCGCGTTTTTTCACGAGCGTGCGTAGATGGCACCTGTGAGGATAACAGTTATCAGGTGATAGCCTGATTTGATCATGAAGACAAAGGTTGAATGAGACACAAATATGAACTGAAGTTATGATGTTTGAAATTTGATGAATCCACTCACTAATGAGCACACACTGAAATCGCATAAAGCTCTAAATAAAGTGATAATGTTATGCGTTTGGATTACTCTAGTTTTGTTTAAAATGTAAATGGTGGTCCTTGGAGGTGTTTTTGAATGCGTGATTTAATTTAGATTTGCTCATTTTTCTATCATGCATTTTACTGTCAGATCAATTATCTGAACAATGTGAGGTGGTTTGACGTTTGGAATCGTAGGCAGTGCGTTACGGTAGATCAAAATAAAAGGAAACCTCTATGGCTGATTTAAACTGGACAAGGTAGATCTTCATGCCACAAAATTTTCAAAAGTGTAGAGATGATAAACTACCGATTAGCAAATCGAGTGAAGGTGAGGCAGTTTGTTTTATAGTTAATATTTGTACCGACAATTATATGCTATGAATTTGAAGTGACTGATATACAGGGTGTTCATAAAGTCGATATACAATTTTCCTTAAAAATGGCGACTAAATTGTAAAGAGACTGTATGGACACCCTGTGTAATAATGAATCAATGAATTTCTGACCTTCCAAACCATATTCGACTTACCTTTTTCTATAATTTAGATTTCCCTCTTTCAGCTCGTTCTTGTGGAAATTCTGAAATATACAATTAACAACGAAGAAACAATCAGACTAAAAAGACGTAAAGAGAAATGGACAAATGAAAAGCTATGAAAAGAGACAGACAGACTGAAATACAAAAGATTGAGAGAGGAGAAAGG
This sequence comes from Peronia peronii, assembly GCA_039654565.1. Classification (NCBI taxonomy): domain Eukaryota; kingdom Metazoa; phylum Mollusca; class Gastropoda; order Systellommatophora; family Onchidiidae; genus Peronia; species Peronia peronii. The sequence goes on along the minus strand of JBCEWB010142531.1, from coordinate 1,240 downwards.
GGAAAATCCAGAGAGACAAAATTTAATAGGGACCAAAACAAGGGGGGGGGGGGAGAAGATTGGGTGAAAAAAAAGGAGAGAGAGAGAGAATGAGCAAGAGGAGGGTGACTGTTAGGGAGTGAGAAGGAGGAGGAAAGACAGACGAAAAAAAAGAAAGAAAAGACCAGATTTGAGGGGGGGGGGGGGCGGTGTGTCAGAAAAGGAAACTGTTCGTGTCACACCCTCTGGCATTCGCGAACTTTGCAATTCACATCAAAACAGTTTCTGTATCTTCCATTGGACATGTAGGTCTCTATTGTATCACTGTATGTATCCAGGCACCCAAGGGTCACAATCGGCCACCGGTGAGCAAATATTGTACTTATAAAATTTCCTTTAAAACCTTTCGTTAGCTTTACCTTAATCAAATCACTGAATCAATAGTGGTAAATCTACCAAAAAGCCTCCCGTAGTTTGCCCTAACTTTCTTCCTCGACAGCGAAATTGAATTATGTCGAGCTTCTATTGAAACCGGGAACTAATCAAGGATAAATAGCGGAATTTTAAGGGAAAAGTTTGACGAGAATGGACGAGTTGAAAGGATGTTGCTACAGAATAATGTTCGAGAAGGTTGCTGGAGAGTGGATGGGAATTGATGTATAAGAAAAGAACCTTTTTGTTATTTTTTTTTCCCGTCCTGTCTTTTAAGGAGGAAAGGAAAGGCCGAAGATTAAGTAAGGGGTGTGTGCCCATATGCTCAATCGCCTGAACTCGGCCTGACCCAGATGTTACATTGTACAGCAATGCTCACACAAAAGGGCTGAGGAAGCCCCGGCGCACCGAAAGACCGTGCGAAATCAAACAGAGAGTGCGCAAATCAGCTGAAAAAGTGGGTAAATAAATTATATAATTAATTGAAAGGGCCGCATTTTGTTGCTTCACCGCGAAAGCAAATTTCTCTTTCAGAAAACTGATTGTTTGAGTTCTGTGCTTTTTTCATTCGCTTCTCCCCCTTTACCTCGCGACGAATGAAGCAGGGAACAAACTTTTGATTTGTTCTGCCGTCCTGACACGTTGTACATCAAACAGTCTAAAAATGTTGAACGCGATTTTTTCTTATTTCTTTTTTTTTTTTCCTTTTTTGCGGTTCGCCTCCATCATGTTGTCTTATACTACATTTGTTTTTTTTTTAAATTTCATTATTGTTTTTCTTTAACCAAGGCCATTTTGAAGTTTGCTCTATAAGTGTCATTTTTTTTTG
>JBCEWB010142519.1:0-26540 GCA_039654565.1 Peronia peronii | reverse complement strand
CAGCGGCGGCACATCACACACTAGCACACAAGTACGATCAACTGAACATCGCTCACAACACATTCGCGACACCCCGCCTGCACTAACATGATTCATTACACCATACAATAACCGCATGATGACAAAAAAAATGTCTATACCTCAAAAACTAATTCTGTAAAATAGTTTTTACACCCTAGCAAAAAAATCACTCAAATGCTCTGTACAGGGACAGCAATTGGTAGCAGCGATGTATTCATGCTGTGGGTGAACTGCTGTAACCACATGGTTAGTAAAAATCCATTCTTTTCAATTAAACCATTTTTGGCATTTAAAGCATTTCATCTGGTGGTTTGACATCTCCTATGGTTAAAACTTCCCAGTTCCATTTTCCACTGCAAGACAGACAACATTACTGCCTAACAAACTTTTAATCCAAGTTTGGATGGATCGGCTGTATTTAAGTGAGGGCATATCATCGTCGTCGCAAGCATTCCGTTTAAGTCCACAATTTGGGAATTTCGAGTTTTTTTTCCTCCTTCGAGGTGAGGATCTGCATGCAGAATGATGAATTAATTAAGGTCACAAAGCGCACAATATGTGTGTGAACTCGTGCAATGAATCCCAAAACTGCAAAAAATAACTGTGAGCCAGAGACTTGAAAAGACCAAAAGATCATTATGCCATTTCAAAAGTGGCATTCTTACAAGCTGGTACTTCATCATTCTTGATAATTTGGACCAGAAGTGGTGGCTCAATTTCACAAAATTTGTTGATATGATCAGTTCTTATGAACCAATCTTGAGTCAAACCGAGCAATAGAAATGCAGGAAAAATCTGCAAAGATCCCAGGTAAAATCTTGTTTATAATAATTTGACCTCACTTTTTGCTCTCTGGTGGAAAAAGTACTCGAACTGGTTTGAGTGGGTTGCCTGCGATACCCACGATATGACAAACGACTGTGCAAAATGAAAATAAAAAAATAACTGCAGGTACATGTGATAATAGTGCTGCAATGTGCATACTGGAAATCTTGCTCTTGTTCATAAACAAATATGACAGTGTACAGTGAGGAAAAAGCAAAAATAAACACTAAAAAAAAACACCAGAAAACAAAACAACAACAAAAACAAAACAAAAACATCAGGTTGCACCTCAAGAGAATCCTTTGTTGAACAAGACATGCCCTTGGGCAAAGTGTGTTTGTTGGACATGTAAGTAATATGTTATCGTATTACTGTGTTAAGGCTTCTGCAGTTGGGCATAAGATATTTTGAATGTATTCTCAGTCATTTGTTATTTCTACTGAGACAAAAAACAACAACAACAACAATCAAAAACAATAGGCTGAATCTCCCAACAAAACAATTCAACAAAAAGGCAACAATCCATAAACAAACAACAAACAAGCAAAGACACAGACAAAGAAAAAAGTTTGTAAATATTAGCTGAAGATTTGTCCTCTTTTAATGTATCAGAAACAGGCAAAAAATGAATCAGATGCAGAGAACAATATTTTATCTGTTGAAATAATGTCATTCATGCACGATCAACAACAAGTTAAAAAAAAAAAAAATCAAGAATTTAAGATCATTGCCCATGAATAAAATCAACGAACATCAATTCCACAAAATATAATGGCAAGAAGTGAATGGCTGTAGGTTAAACAATGACACCGATGAAGAAAGAGAAGAAAGTACAAAAAGAACTGTGCTAGATAGGTTATTTCCATTTCAAAGTCAATGCTCCTCTTGTGCAATCCAATATGTGTGGTGCTCAATTAAAACTTGACAGTTGAGAGATAGTTGCTAAACAGCAGAAGACTCTGAACAGTTTTTTCAGGGGCAGCTTTCAGTATTTCCAACATTTCAAAAATTCATATTTATGATCAGAGAATATCTCTTCTGAACTCAAATAAATCTTAAAATGCAGGGCAGATTTCAGTCTATAATTGGTATGAATTTAACATGAAAATGAACTATTCATCATGTATCTGGTTTTCTGCGAATTCTACATATATTGGACTACAACTTCTATAACCGATCTCTGAGAGAGTAATAAAACTAAAGGCAATTGTGAAACTAAATGTGAAAAACAGTAGCACAGGATGCATTTCAGTTTATAAAATGTAACTTGGTCTGTTTCTGTTTATGGTATAGTACTATGGAGCATGACCATAGACAAAAAGAAATTCATATTGTTATTTTGTTACATTTAATCATACATACCACTAGCATTTAAAAGAAGTATACTTTATTATTATTATTAAAAATTTTTTTTTTTGCGTTTTTACCTTCTTTTGAGAGTGGTTCACCTGTCTGATAAATGTAAACTGATAACATTCAGGATCTATGAAATTTTCTAACCATGACTGGAGAAAAAAAAAAAAAAAAAGAAAGTACAGGATATTGGCTAACAGACATACCTGTTCTCTTTTCCAAGTTATTGTCCAAGGTTTATTTTGATACAGTATTTTATTTTTATTATGTATGTAGCTTTTCACTCCATTAGAAATGAGGGTTATTTGGTGGTGTCGGTGGCCTAGCGGTTGGGCCGTCGGACTCAGGGGCTGAAGTTCCGGGTTTGAATCCTAGCAGGTCCCGACATTTTGTCCTTGGGAAAGAGAATTTACTTACATTTCCTGACTCCACCCAGGTTTAAAGGGTACCCGACTATAGACAGTGAACAATATTGTTAGACTGATAAGGATTTGAGCGCCTAACAGGCAGCCGCCTTGTATGCTTCCCAGGAAGCTGAGAACGTTTATGAGTGTCTTCTTTGGGTTTGTGGGGGTAATAGTAATAGATTGTAAAGCGCTTTGAGCCTGTACTGTATGGGAATAAGCGCTATATAAATGCTCTCTATTGTTATTATTATTATTAGTATTATTTCAGCTTTCGTGCCTGTCCAGTTTGATGAGAGAATTTTGTGAGATGAAATTTGGAAATTCTGCCTATATAACAGCATCTCTGCCACCTCTTTATCCAATTTTCAACTGCCACGGGTCTTTAACGTGTGAAATGCATACATGGGAGCTCCGATATATATATTTGCCCTTACACAAGAGGGCTAGATGTCAGGCTTCCCTACCCAAGGAGCCAGGAGATCATTGAATCACTGATGGAAAAGCAAGCTGGTTCTAATCTTTCCCATCCCTCTGTAGGATTCAAACCCACAACATTTTTCATGCTGTCATCAAGAAGCAAATACCCAACCCGTTGGTTAAGATGTCCCCCAAAAATGCAATGGCTACAGCAGAAACATTTACATCTCATGTTGACCTTTCTTGGACTAGCTACAATCTAACTCTTTTCATACATGTTATTTTCACCTGATTACATTCCCTCTGTCGAAGTAATTGTTGTGAGGTGTTCTGTGATGGCATAACATAAACAAAACAAAACAAAACAAACTGAAATTTTACCTGTACATGGGCAGTCAGGTAAAAACAGGGAGACCTAGGAAATCCCCTTTGCAGTACAAAAAGAGTAAATGTTTCAACAAAACAGAACGCAAATAAATCTCATAGGTTTGTATATATATTCATCACAAGCCTTCAAAAAATGACCAGGAATTGGTAGGACTTGACAGAAAAGCAGCCAGACCATTTTCTGTGTTAAAGCATCGTGGAAATATCCTGGTTAGATCCAAACAAAAAAAAATAAACAGAACCGGACTGGGGCGCAAAAGTAAAGTGTCATGAAGTCATAGGTTCTAAAAAAAAAAAATGGACTGGACTTTGGAACTGGTAAATCTGGCATACATTCACATGACTGAATCTACAAAAAACTAGAAAACCTCTGTTGTAAAATGGCCAGTCCTGAATCAGTTTTGTGCGAATTGTTAAAACTGTATATATCTTTGGGCGATGTTACAGCTCTCTACAAATTCTGAAGAGATGCTTTTAGCTTACCTGCATGGAGACAGTACATTGCCTTTGATGATGTCAATGAAAGAACAGATCTAGTTAAATGGCTCTATATCATTTTCCTAACCAGCAAAGAAAATAATGAACTTCTGTAAATCATTCAGTCTGTTTTTATCTGTATTCCAATGTGAGGAATAATATATCTAGTGATGATTTAATAAATTTTCAAATCACATGAGAAGCATTTGCTAGTATAAGAAATTTTTGCATAATCCTTTTGTCCTATCCTCAACAGATCTACTATGGTTATTGCACAGCAAATAAAGGCTTATATACAATATTTGTTAAGTTAAAATCATCTTTAACTGTCACTAACTTGAATGATAATTATCGGACAGCAGATCAGTCGAAAATAATTTTTCTAACGTGAGTTCTTTTTCTATATTAATAGTCCTATTTGGAATTGCACTGAAGAAAGATATATGGTACGTATAACAAATTATTTATCTTTAACAATGTATTACGAAATTAAAGAGAGAAGTTACATTAACCACAAAAGAATAAAAACTTGGGCCACACATTACTTCAATCAAATAAATTCTTCATAAAAGAAAAAGCACTCATACAAGACACAGAGAGAGAGCGAGACAGAATGAGAGGGAGAAAGAGAGAGAGAAAAGTTCCCTCCGTGCAAGTGGCTGCCAGAAGTGTTCAAATTCATTAAGTATTGAAAGCACAGAATACAATTAAAGGACAAAACAAAAAATCAATAACAACCATCAAGATGAAACGACAAATTAATTCATCCATTCATGTTTTCAGCTCCAAGCAAAAAAATTAACTGTGAAAAAAAAAGTACAATTTTGTAAGGTCAACCAACCACACAATTAACTTGCTACTATATATAAACGTTCAAATCAAATTAATATTTTTGTCTGACCATGAAGTTTTGAGAAATCTGGCACTCCTGCATCAATGAACTCCTCAAATTAATCTGCCAGATTGGATGAGAACAAACTTTTTTCTCTATTGAAACCCATCCTAGCTACATTTGCATTATATAATTATCTCCACTTACTCACTGTGTCATCAAGGCTTTTGGCTTGGTTGTACACGTCCTATTTCGATTCAAAAGCGAAATATGAAAACTGAGTTCTGCCAATAACTTCACAAAATTATAGGCTCTCTGAGGGCAGATTTCACTTGAGAATTTATTTCTATTCTCAGTATTCATTATCAATGTGGGGATTTACATCCTTGATTTATCAACTTGGTCATTGGTAGAAGTTTTGGACATTAATCTCTAAAAACTTAAAATCTAAATATCTCTGTACATAAGAACATATACCTTCATAAGCCAAGCATGCACAGATTTTCACTATAACAACCAGTGTTGCACTTTGTAATCAAGATTATTGTCACTTCAGAATGACTTATGGCAAAAGTGACAATTTGAGGCATATGTGACACAGATTTTGAGATCTATGGAAAGGCTCCTCTACTACCATCATACAGATTTCTGACTTGAACTGCAGTGGACAAATTTTTCCCTGAATTTTTTTTGTCTGTGCGCCTTCATTAGGGTCATCTTGATGAACCTCATCTCGCTAAATGCAGTACTATCGCAATCAAATTAACAGACCATAAATAATCCATTACGAAAGATCCAACAGACTGATGACATCCAACAACAAAAACTGCGCATGTATGTGCTGACGAGCAGAGCATCTGGAACATTTTCTTTCTGCACGCATTTATCCACAATTCAGTCTCTGTCCATCATTGGGAATAAAGTTGAGTCTCTCTGGCTCTTAAAAGGTTTGAAATTCACAACACCCACCAATATCCTTTGAAATACATCTAGCATTAAAAAAAAAAGAAAAAAAAATATACGGACGTCTCTGGCTAGAACACTATGGTCTTCTTTTTTTATACACCACCTTAACATTAGTATCGGAGCGAGTGAGTGCAGCATTGCACTGTTGAGATTACAAACAAAAATTTGTCTTGCATAAAATTAAACCACAGTAGCGCCACAGCCAGCTCGGCCAATCTTCATGCCACTTATCACAGTCCAAGTGTCAAGTTCAGGGTCATACATTTCACAGTGTCGCAGTCTGGAGTTGCCGTCAAAGCCGCCGCACACATATATCCGGTTATCGAATACGGCGATGCCAAACCAGGCTCGTGGTGTTGTCATTGGTGTGATGGTGGTCCACTGTCGGGTCACTGTGTTATATCTGGAATAGCATAATTTTTAAAAATTAGAATTTAAAAATCTTTCAACTCTTTATTTACTAGGTCAAGTTATGACTGAACTGAAACAAGAAATCTTTCAGTGTTACATTTATTGTGTCACCATGTTAGATCTGAAATAGAGTAACTGACATATGAAATCTTTTAAGTCTCCATTTGTTGTGTCACTGAGTTATATGAGCTGAGATATGAAATCTTTCAATGCTACATTTATGGTGTCACTGAAAAACAAATCTTTTTCACCACAACATTTATTGGGTTATATCTGAAATAGAATAGCTGAAATGTGAAATCTTTCAATTATACAGTAACTGACAAACTTAACAGATATGATACATTTGACTATAACCACACAGATAGCTCATTATGAACACTATTCTTGAAATACAAATATGCAGACTTCAGGATACTTTCTGACAATTGAATAATATAGAAATATAAAGCAAATTCACGTCACTTTTACATAGTTTGAGCTCTTGAAGTTGCTATACTGAGAAACTAAATGAAAAGTTATTTTGCAAATTTTTAACTTTTGCAAAAAAAAACAAAAACAAAAAACAAGAAAACATATTCCTACATTCGTTGATTTTACACAAACTACTTCTTTACTCTTTTACAATACCAGGGCTAACTTTCCAACATACCTTTCAACAAGATCAAAATACTGGTCAATGTGACGATAGCGGCCTCCAAAGGCATATATGAAGTGGTCAATGGTGACCATTGAAAGACCCGAGCAAGCCTTCTCCATCTCTGGTGCGAAGGTCCAATCTCCTGAGTCTGGGTCGTAGACTTCCATGCTTGCACGGTCCATATGTGGTCCTTTATCGTAGCCACCTGGACAAGACATTGAGTGAGAAATGCATGAAACAATAACAACAACAACAGGCAATCAAAATAAAAAAAGAAGTCCATAAAACATGAGAAGGGTTAAAGCTTTTCTCCATCATTTCATTTTGTCATATTATCATTATAGTTCTGTCACAACTGTTTAAAGTCATTCACTTTTTTTTTTTCACAGTTTTGATTTTCACAGTCATCAACACCACTACACAAGGAACCTAATTTGACAGTCATATTTTGTGTCTCAATTTAATGCTACTTTTTAAGCCAAAACCCACTTCTGTCTAGCTCACAGTTTGAACAGTACAATTTTTGTACATGTTCTCAAAACAGCTAAAAGCTAATTTTGAATAACCATGGCAACATAAAGTCATGTTCAGCATCAGAAGAAGCATAATATATATGTAAACTGCCCCAAACTCTTGTGACATGTAAATTCTGTGTGACTTTCAGTACAATACAACTTTGAAGGCAGAGATTTTCCAGCCAGATGAAGTTAAGATCTTTACCTGCTACGTATATTTTTCCATCACAGACAGTTACACCGGCACCAGCTCGTCTTCTCTTCATACAGTTCACAAATGACCAGCTCTCCATCTTTGGATCAAATCTTTCCACAATGTTGTAACTTCCGCTTCGGTCCTCTCCCCCTGATTGGAGAAAATAAAAAATTAATGAAGACATGCACTCTCAGACCAGGGATCCAGAATAAAGGACATACAATACCAAAAGACGATAGGACAAGCAAGAGAAAGAAGGTTGAAAAAACCTATAAAAATCTAACGGCAAAGTAATAGTTGCTTTCTCATGTTGAAAGTACAAAAGAAATAACAGGAAGGAGAAGAAATATATTGCTTAATGGGACCCGCCGCTGAAATGAAAGCTTATCATTTATCACATACATTCACTCTCATCCTTTATTTTGCCCAACAGCAAAATTGTATAATATTATACACTGATCTGTCAGTAGATAAAAAATATTGTTCAAGTGTAATGTAAAAGCTTAATTAAAATAGACCAAATCACTTAAGCAAAAAAGAAAAAAAAATCGAAATGATCACCAGCAGTAATGCATATACTTAGTCTTCATGAGTATCAAAGAGTTAAGTGTTCAGCCAAATCTATTTAATATGAAAACAACATTTCTGCACTAACTGACCTATGGCATACAAATATCCTCCCACCGCTGCCACTGCTACGAACGATCTCGCCAGTTTCATGTTGGGTTTCTGTTCCCAGCGCTTTCTGACAGGGTCGTACATTTCTACACAGTGGAGATACAGTGTGTCCTCCTGTGTGTCGGCCAGAGCACATTCTCCACCAACTGTGTACAACACACCGTCCAGACTGGCACAGCCCACTGCTGTTCTAGCAATGTTCATGGGGGGCTAGAGTGAAGGGCAGTCAAAATCGATCTCATCTTTTACAACTGAACTTATATAAGTCATTCTGACACAGTAAACAACTTCATGCTTAAAAAGATAACAGACAAAACAAGATAAAAACATTAACAATAATAATTTATGCAATGTCTTCATTCAGTGTCACTGTGATCATCATATGATAAGATTAAGTATTGAAATGGTATTTTTCTTTTTTTTTTTTTTTAACTGAGAAAATCATTTTGTTTGCTCCAATACATGAAGAGAATGAGAAATCTGAGGAGAAGAAAACTCAAATACGCGATGTTTGTTTGGTTGTATTATAGGCATATTTAATAAAAATGTCAGAAGTTTTTCCATAATATTCTAGTTCTTATACATCATTTCTTTATAAGATAAAAAAACAACAACAAATAAACAAACAAAGCAAAATAGAAGTAACAATAAAATCAGTAGTTCACTACCTAGAGGATGATGAATGATTCACTTCCAAACATTTTGTTGAAAGATAGGAATTTTATTCAACAAACAATTATAAGCTCACCATTTGTATCCATTGATCCAACAAGAAATCATATCTTTCTGTGCTCTTAAGTTGACTGTCGGTACTGTTGCGTCCACCCATGACATATATACATGGTGGCTGGGCGCGGGGAATCACTGTTTCCAGCTCACTGCTGTCCTGTTTCATTCTTATGGCTTTGCTGATGAGCAGCTGGCATTTTGGGCATGTGCGGAAGTATTCTGATTTGAGCACAACATTTTCTAGATAGGGACGTTCCAACAGAGCAAGGCGGATGTTCTGCAGGATGACACAAGCCCGGTCCAAACGTTTCCCTGGATCATATTGCAGCCAGGAACAGGCAGCTTCAAAAACCTGATTCTCACTCATTACCTGTCAATACAGTAACGAAGTGTTTGCAAGTATAAAGTCTGATACAACTTTTGATACAATAAATAAGATAAACAAAGATTGATCCTATTTGATCATTCAAATACCCAGTCTGATCATATCAAGAATAATGAATTGAGGCCTTTATTGTGTCTTGAAATTGTTTTCTCTTTCACAAAAATAACAGAGAGAACCAGTTCATAAAAATGAAAAACACAGCAAAACAGCAATGTGAATTATCAATCTTTCTGTCTCAATGGTTAGGAGCCTTATTAAAATCCGACGATTCACTTTGGTAGTATTAAAAAATTTTCAGATTTTGACCAATCTACTGTGCATGACAACATGGATACACTGTTACTATGATAGCATACAAGTAAACACAAGCACCTACCTGAAGTTTGTCACTTTTCAACAAGCTAATCACCCTCTCCTCTGGCAGTTCAAAGAATTCCTCCATTCTGATCACATCCAGGAAATTTTGGTAAATAAACTGCCTAGCCACTGCTTCCAGTTCCGTGCATGAATAAATGTCAGCAAAATAGTGAATACCTGGCCATGGCAGAGAAGGAAAAAAAAAATAGTTGGAAGTTTACAGTGAATGGAAATCAATAAGACTGCTGTGCATGGTGATATAGTAACAATAATGGCAGATTTCATTCAAATAAATAGAATTTGGACTGCATACCACTAGACACAAATCTGCACAGTCAGTCAGTAAGTTCTATCCAGTAAATATTAAAAAAAACAACAACAGACAAACAAACAAACAAAAAAAAAACCAAAACCAAAACAAGAAACAAATAAAAAAAAACAACAGGACAATGAATCACCATAAATACTGAAGTTCAAAATTTCAACAAAAAAAAATATGAGGGAAACTTCAAAACAGCATTGATCTCATTTCATACAAAAGAAGTTGTCAAAATATTACATGATACAATGAGTCTTTCTTAATCCAACGATTCTAGAATGATGGCTCTACTTATCTTTGATGATGTACTATAATTTGCCCCTTTACAGTGTCTGTTTCATACTCCCAATAAGTGTAAAAAACTTTGTCCAAAAGTAGCATGCCTTACCTAAACAATTTGAAGCGGTCAGCTGATTCTGTAAGAAATGTGAACACATTGTGCGCAGAGCTTGCAAACCCAGCATGCTAGCTCCTTGCAGAACAGCCTGGACGTTATCGACAGTCACCTCTATACAACATGTGTACATGAAGTCCAGGAGAAGGCTCATGGTGGAGGATTCAATTCCATGCAGCTCGACGAACTCTTGCTCTGATTCCAACATTCCATTGGTAAACATGGCACGAAGATATGGACTACAACCTGCCAACACCACCTGCGTTAAAAAGCAACAAATTATCTTTCAGACCTATTCATGGTACAAACTGGAATGCAAAAAACTTACATGAATATTAAACAATCTACAAACTCATTTATTCCATACTGATGTAAGTAAACTAACTGAAGTGAAAGTGAATGAAATTTCGAAATCCAACTGCTGAAAATCAGTTTCAGCGCTGCCCTATAAAGGCCAAAGTACCCAGTATTCCACCTATACCCTTTTATCGACAAAGATAATTTCAAAATAATCCTTGAAATTAAAACTGACAATTTCCAACCTCCTATACAAATACTTGATTTCACATTGCAAATGTTCATTATAGGATAAATAACAAACCAGTTATCTCTTCGGAATCTGCGCAATGTTTATAATTTTGATAGAACATAACAAATGAGACGCGACGCAATGAAATCAGGCTCTCATCAAATTTTGGGCATGTGGAGTTATTGATATCACTGTGAAGATTATTCACTTCCCTTTCTGTGTGTGAAAAAAATTTTTGTTCCACCTTAGGCAGAAGTCGAGATATTGGCAATCAAGGACGATGAGGGGTGACCCGTTGCTCAGCTGAATTTAGTGAGAAAATGGTTGATCGCTTTTGTTAATCCTTCTTTATTCTTATTGAGTTATGCCACTAAATTACAATATTTGGACTTTTACTCATTCTACTTCAGCAAATTTAACAAATACATTTTTACATTGATATAAAAAGGTTCTGTGAAGAAAAAAAACATAACATTAAAAATTCATCCACTGTTGAAAAACACGTGATTTCTCTGGTCATCTCAGTTTGACGAGCGCCTGATTTCATCGCGTCATGTCTTAAATGCTCAATATCACTTGGTTTATGTCACTCAGAGAATAAATAGAACCAGTACAAAAGTTATCTAGTATTAATTTATCTTTTACCGTGGATTTACTTTGAATCTCAAATTAACCAAGGGATAGAGTGAACGCTCCATATTGTCGGTGTCGCAAGCAGCCCATTCAAGTCAGTCTGAGTACTTTTTTCACCAGTGAGTAAAAACTGGTGTCAAACTATAATAAACAACAGGTTTTTCGTGGGGTCGTTGCAAATTTTTCCTGCATTTCTATTGGTCAGTTTGACTCAAGATTGTGTCACAGTATGTATTTTTAGCTCACCTTGATGGGGGGAAAAAAAAATAATTTGAAATTCACAAATTTCACACAGATTGCTTGCAACACTGACGATATGTTATTAGTGAGCTGTCAAACAATGAATACTTGACTTCTTTGTTTACATTGGGTAACACACTCCAGTTTGAACACTTAATATAATATGGACCATTACTGTACAACTACTTATTGCCACAACAATGATTTACAGCACAAGAAAAAAAGATGGAGAAACTTTCTCTGCATTTTAATTGCAATGACAGAGTTTCTACACCACTTCACAATCTGATTTCAGCCTCCATCTGACCAAGTCTCTGCTCATGTGAAGACTCAGAATAAATCCACATCTTATTTACTTACACGGTGGGCTGAGAATTTGGCCCCTCCTACACACAATACAATATCACATAGTTGCTGATTGACTCTCAGCTCTTGCATAACACTGAAAGCAGTGTTTGCCTGTGTCTGGATGTGGAAAACCCGTGATTCAATCATCCTGAAACAACATAGTAAATTCACAGAAGTTAGAAAAACACTCCTTCAACAATCAAGCCTGATGATGGATATAATTTCCTTGGATTGTATCAGAAAGAATTATATGTACATGGATTAACAAAGTAATTAAAACAGGATTTATATACAGAGATTCAACAAAAAATACAAATGGAAAGGAGGAAGGGACAGTTTCAAGCTGATTAACAGAAAATGATTAACATGAAAATGAGAGTCTCACTGTTACTGAAGTGCTGTCTTGTATCTTGGTTTATATAATAAATATGTGAGAATGACTTCCTGGCTCAAGACATGAACCCATTATTAGATTCATGCATACTTTAAAATTTGTCATTTTAGGAAACAACATATCACACAAACTATGAGATACGAAATAAATCAAGGCAAAGTCATGATAAGGACTCAGCATGACATGCTCCCACATTGCCAGTATATCACAGTCACTAATCCATCACTTCATAACATTGTTAACTAACAACATGCAGTCAGGTGCAGGCAATCACATGACCTCAAGTGCAGTATCATATTGAGGATGTTAATGATTATTCGTCTTATCATGATATAACGTATGTTTCTCTTTAAACGAACTTTTTCAGCTACTTTGGATTACTGTGTACAGCAATCAACCAATGAGTGCAAGTGTGGGTCTTCTAATGTTTGATCTCTTGCAAAAAGGCCATATCAAACCAAGTGACATCTTTAATCTTTTAAAATATGTCAAGAAGTGAGAGACAGAAAGAAAGGTTTAGTAATAATCAAGACATTCGTAATAGTATTCAATTGACACAATTTGTCTCTGCATGTATGTTACTTTTCCACTCTCTAAACATTTATTGCAACATTGTTAACAACTCTGGTTTATTATGAAAGTTATTGTGATCCTAAATTTTACCTCTAACCCAAATTCTAAAACTAACCCTGATTTAAGATCAGGGGCAAACCCAGAATTTTAAACAAATCACTGATCCACTATAGGTATTTTCACACTTCCATCCAAGAATCTAACTTCATCAGCTACAGTTCAAATTTAATGCTAAATTCAAATGCCAGTCCCACAATGTGAGTCTTGGCACTAACTCTACCATTGTGACACTAACTCTAGCTTCAAAACTGCAACATAAACCTTAGCTGAATCCTGACTATAGCTCTAAAATGTGAAATCCCCTATAACTAACTTAACTAAGCCAGAAATCACCTCAAATTTAATGTTTAAACTCTATTCTCAAATATAGATCTACCTAAAATTCCAATACTTAACACATTTAATTCAACATTTATGATAATTATAATTTTGAAATTTCTGAATTTGAATATTAAATTTAATATTTTAAATTTTTATAGGCCTATAAAATTAACAGAATCTTAAATTCATTATGATGAAAAATGTCAAGTGTAACCATTAAAATCCTCTAGATGAAATTGAAGAAACCACTTGGCTTGTTTCATGCATTCTAGAACAAGTTTAAATGCATAAACTTTAATCTCCTGCAGGAAAGACTGCTGGCAAAACTCAATGACTCAATGGACTTTTTAATTAAAATGCATCATTAGCAACAAACAGATACTGAGATAGATCTTACTTGAGACTAGATCTGGACAGTTTTTAATGATAAACATGGAGATTTAAATTAAAATAACATTGCAGTGATTTGTCATTTGCCTGAAGATTTTGCCTTAATATCATGACTTAACAATGGAGATCTATCTGAGTTCAGGATGTTTTGCACTGACAACACACTTGCAACATTTTGCCCGGAAATAGAACCGACTTGACAAGATAAAGCAAAAGCTCAACGAAGGTAAAGTAAATAAGTAGCCAGATGAATTAGGTTAATGCTACAGTGGATTTTATATTATGGATATACAAATCGTGTTAGACTGATAGTGCTTTATATGCATATGCAATAATTTGCAACACATCCAATAATATAAGTTTTACTATGGACAGCGTAATTTTTTCAAAGTCAGGTAGTGACTTACTTTGGGATACTCGACATTAGGTTGCTGAAGAAACAATTGTTTATGTGTTAGCCTCATCACCTCTTCATCTCACGGAAATATTAAGTACCAAACAAAATAAAACGTTTGTTGTCAAGTAAATTTTGACAATTGGCATTCCTTTTCTGCAAGAATATATTGTATTACGTTAACGATTACTAATCAAATACGTTTTTTTTTTTTTAACAGTAAATTAAAAAAAAAAAATCTTGCGGATTAATTCCCCATCAAACCCATCCGCGTTCAAGGGACGTGACTCTTAAAATATTTCAATGTAAACATGGCGACTCACACAGGCATGTGTTTTGAAAGTTTATGTAGATCTTACCCACTGACAGCTCATATTACTGACGAATTAATGCGAGTGGGAAAATCCACCGAGTTCTTAAAAAGAAAAATGATGTTCAGCTAAGGAACTATTACTTCATGTCTAACCTTTTTAGGTGAAAAAAAAAAGAGTTTAGATTTAGATAGGCCTAGATCTCTACATAGATAGACTAGAGTCAGATCTAGATCTAGTTCAGTGGAACTCGCGTGAAATCAACTCGCATAAAGTCAGTTCTCAATTAAAGTCAACCAGTTCCGGGTGTCCCATTTATTTTCCCTTTATATTCCATTAGACTTATTTCTGATATATGATGTCGACGTCTTCAGAGGTGATTTCGCAACTCCAGATGACCCACAGTGCCCACACTAACTTACTTTTACTGCAGCTGTAAATTGTGAGCACAAACAACAACAAAAAAATACAGAGATCCGGAGAGACCTTGTTACGACACATTATAGCCTGTGGACCTGTTGCTGTATGAGAAGATGCTTGGCTCTCTTCACCTGTCTCACATTGGCGGGGATACATAAACATACACCCGCACAGCAGTTCCACACTCGGCTCTTCTCATGTGCATTGGCGAGCCAGCAGACATACACCAGGGCGGTCAATACAACAACAGACCACTGACTGCGTTGATATACACACACACTACTCCGAGGGGCACACAATTCATGCTTGGCCCGCTTCGCTTAACTCTTGTTCAGCTCTTTTCGCCCAGTTTGTTGACACAAACACACACAAAGACAGTGCAGACAGGCATTGCGCCCGATTTCAATCACATCTTTAGATCAGGTTCATTCCTACTCCAACTTTCTGCGCTCGCTGTGACTAGATCTAGTCAACCTTTTATCCTCAGCTCCGTGATCAGAATATCTGAGAAAAAGTACAACGTTCTCAATCTGAATACAAAGTTGAAACTTCTTAAAGATGTTGACTCAAGGCAAAATATTACATGCACTACTACTAGCTTAGAGTTATATGGAAAGCTTGCTTGAGTTTTTCTTTTAGGGATAAGGTCCAAAGGGCATAGCCCAATAAATAGATCTATACAATGCATATTTTGTCTCCCAGGGCTTACAAGAGATTGTGTCCCCTGAAAATGGATAATGTCAGCTTTGCTTAAAGTCAACACTTTTTCTCAATCCCGATAGGTTGACTTTAAGTGGATTCCACTGTATATAGACCAAAGCATTCTTAAGTCTAGATCTAGATCTAGCTGGCTACAACAATACAGGGTCAAGTCTACGTAGGTCTCTAGATTTAGTTATTGTGAAGATTGTTTAGATGAATAAAAACTTTGATCAATCATTCATTTTCCTCTCTCCAGGCTTTACATTCAAACTCAAAGACAAGAACACAAGTGTACCAGATAAACTTAAATTGGCCAAGTTTGCATGGGCTGCTGAGACAGTCCATATTCCCAATAAACATCAGTACTTACTGGACTTTGTATGTGGATTGCTAGTCAACAGGAAAAAGTAAGTCACCATGTCATGTTATCATCTTCATCAGGCTGAACTGTTTGCACCCACTAGGGATATGACACTTAGGGAATGGCATAGTGAAATTTAAATTTTATGGTTGTGTTGGATGCAAGCTATATGAATTAGAATATATGTGGGAGAACAATTTCCATTTCATGTTATTAATAATGTGTTGTATAGAAATGATTCTTAAACTTTGGGACAGGAGTTTAGCGAACAAATGCTGCAAATTAATCACATAAGAGTAGCCTTTTGGTGGCAATAAAAAAAAAAAAAAGAAAGAAAAGCAGACACAACTGCATTTTGTAGAGTATACTAGTAATTAGATTTTTTTTTTTGAGTCACAGGGTGGCATTTTCCAATATCCTTGATAATAGAAATTTTATAAGAAGGAAATTGTTATGTACAATAGTCTGAAAATTCTGCATTTTAAGTTATTATTCTATGAATCCTGTTGTAATTTATAGGCACCAACTGAGCAGAGAAGACATCACTTTGATATGGAGAGCATTGGAAAAACTTTTGAGCCAAAGTGGACCATCAGCTATTTTGAAACCATCTATTCTTCTGGTTTGTATCTTAATGTCAGTGTCTATACTTTTTCATAGCAGATTCTGATGGAAATTTTTTAGATACAGTGCTCTCCGCCTAAGAGCCCGGTCCACCTAAGAACCGACCTCTGCTGCAAAACGGAATTTTTCCTCTATAATTTACCCCTCTTAGAACCCGCTCCGGGCACTCTCAAATGAAAAAATGAAAGAGCCCGGTGTCAGGCCAAGATACCCGAGTGCTTATGGTATAATTCCACACATACTATCTGCTTGAGAGAAACGCACAGTGCTAGATGTGCAGTAAAATGGGGACAGGGGTGGAAAGAACAGGTAGACAAAGGAATGGAAGTGATAGTTGATGTATGACTGCATAATCAGGCCAAGTTGTTGACTAATACATAACCATCTCTTTGTTTGACAACACATGGGATAGCACCTGTGATTGGCTTTGTGGATAAGGAGGAGTAAGTTTAGCCTCCTGGCTGGTCAGCTGTTCTGCTACTTCGGTCGGTCTGTAAACACTTGGGTCACTCGTGCGATTATCCGCGGGGTAGCATAGCAATATCATGTTTTCAACAATGATACCATTATGTGAAAACTCACACGGCGTTTAAACGCTGGGCAGTATTGGTGTAATTATATGCTAAAAAAGATCAGGAATTGCTATATCTAATTATAACATACACACAGGGAAGAAGGCTGCACTTATTCGCATAGATAAATCTTTAACTAACGGTAACGATCAACTAGTCATAATAGTGAAGACAATCTGTGGTCAGACAGGTTGTGTAACTTTTCAGTTCACCTAAGAACCCGTCCGCCTAAGAGTCCATTTTTTTTGTCTCCCAATGGCCGGGTTCTTAGGCGGAGACCACTGTACTTTCCTCATTCTATTCTATAATTGGAAGAATCAATTGGAATTGAGTCTCTGAGATGGGAAGGAAATTTCAGGATATCATTCGTTCCAAGTGTATTGCAGCATTATTGTATGAGTGAATCATGATGATATGTAGCTGATTAGTTTCCTTTTTACATCTGCTTCAAGGCTGTCACAGAGGATCTTGGATGGTTCTTAGAACAGGGCAAATTACAAAAGAAAAATCACAAAGAATTCATAGTATCAGTGGTGAATTGTGCTCAACAACTTCTTGGCTTTTCGTCCATTGTAACATCTCAGTTTGAGAACCTGGTAAGTATGAATCTTACTCTGTCATTTGAAGTATGTGAGACTCAGGATTGTGAAGTGTGGCCATATTCACTATTAATCCCTTCGTTGCCTTTAATGAGGTACGTGGTACGCCATGAAAATGTGTAAGCTTCACTGCCAAGACGTACCAGGTACGGCATGGAAATCACTCGTACCACGGTTCCCCAATCCCAATATGCCATACCATATAAGTCATGATAATATGCCTCTATAATGATCCTGTGCGGAGAAATAGCCACAAGCAGTTGGTGAATTCAGATTCAACAATGAAAAATACGCACTTCGATTTTTTTTTTCTTTTTTCTGCATTTCTACTACTTCAGTCAACCTCTGCCTACAGTTGAAGTCAGAACGTAAAGAATCATCTAGCAAATGTCTACAGTCAACACCAAATTGTCTGAGAAATGCCGCCATGTATACCTTTTTGATCTTAGTATATGTGTGGGTATTTTGCTGGATGAGGAGGCTGAAGGTGATGAATATGATGATTCTGGGTCAGAATATGTTGAGTGAGCCAGAGTTGGGCTCTGAGACATCGAGATTGAATAGTACCGATTATCAGCCTGGCCCCCTGTCCTCAGCTGATACAACTAGATCTGAATCTAGGCCTGCCACTATGTAAAGACACTATAGCTGAGGAAGTAAGAGAAGAGAGGAGGGCTTCCAACAAAGAAATCAAAGTCTAGGCCTGCCTTACATAGCCAGTATGAAGATATATGACACTGAAAAAAACCTAGTGTGCTGACGCAATGGCTAACAAAACAAGCCAAAATCAGTGTTATATCACTTAATGGAAAATTGGTCACAATGAAGGGGTTAAGCTTCAGAACATAGCTTGTCACTCAAACGTAGGTTTTAAACACACTCAAGGCACATTCCATATCAAGCCATGAAAGCAGTATATCAGTTTTCATTGAAAATTGAATGACCACAGTATAACAACTTTCCATTTTATTCCATAAACTGTTCTGTATGAAATGCTACAAAAAATACATGGCTTGTATGCTACTGAAATCAAAATGTAAGGCAGTATTATAATATACTTACTGGCTTTCTAGAGAAGTTCAGTGGGAAATTCAGTTCATATATACATTTCAAAATATCAAGCTCATCCACAATTGTTGCTGTAAGACAAGAAGTTTGCAAAATCTATGCTGACGATGATCATTGTTTAAAGTATATAATTTGAAAGACAGAATATTTTTAATGACAAACTTCAATAAACAAATTCATGTGAAATTGTTAACAGAAATGACAAGAAGTTGGCATGAGATTTTTGATAATAATTAATATAAATTATCATGGACGGTCTTGGATCTGTGGTTTTGACATGTGTCCTTCTTTAATTACAGCTCAATGGCCATCTGTTTTCTTTATTTACAACTATACGAACTAAAAGGAATTTTTTCCTTTTAATTTGGTTTCATAAGATCATGGTCATTTTATAGTAATCAAATTTAGCCATAAAAATGGTTTGATTTGTTTTTTGTTTCCCAGTGTCTGCTTCTTCCTCCTGTGTGTAACCTCGTACTGGCTAAAGATTTGAAATCCAAAACTGCAGATACTCAGATCCGGCATTTGCTTGACACCTTAGTAATGGTTTTAGGGCGAGGTCAGAGGTCACATCTCAACCAGTCACAAGTGAGTACACTATGTACTGTAAATTCATTACCACAGTGTAAGGAATGCATCGTGCAACAACTGTTTGATGTATGTTAATTATGTAAACTCATTAGAAGTCTTGGAAAACAGCATCACTGTATCTTTAGTGGAAATGTCATGTCTCATTTTATTTCATTCACAGTGTTATACAACTATATATCCAATTACTTACAGCAATATCTGCAATTGCTAAATGTCCTGAAAATTATGCTTTAATGAAAGGGCAAGCAAATGATATTTTTTTTTATTTCAAATAAATTGAAAAGATCTTGTATTGCCAGTGTAATTGTAATATAATTTTGAAGTACTAAAGTCATTGTCATCTGATGTTGTTGGATTTCTTATTTTTGCATGATCAGTACCAGATTTGATTGAAATAAGAGGAAAATGTATTTTTCTTTTTGTTTGAAATTTGACCATCAGTAACTGCAGTTTCATTGTTGTGTTATCTTTGTTGACCATAGTCAGATTCCCTTGGAGAAACTGCAGCACAACAAGAGAAGGAAAACCACACCAGTATGCGTGCAGCATATTTTACCCAAGAGACAAAGAGAAAGTTTCTAACTAGTTTTGACTAAGTACTCTGTGTGATCTGAGTTTCATTATTTGTGGAATCAAATAATTAGACCTGCGGCAGAATATTTGTCATATTGAGCTGATCAAAGAAATATATTAATAAGAGTTTGGCCTATTTTCCTGCTTTTGTTCCTTGGTTTAATACACAGGGCAGCAAAGACATACAATACAAGGTGTGATTATGATACCAGAGTCTTTTATATTATTCCTTGTATGGTGTCACAGGTGCTACAGACAGTGACTGACAAGTTGATGGGAGTGGCTTTGAAATTGCCGGATCGACCATCAAGTCAGAATCTGCAAAGCTTTCTATTGGTTTGTCTGTTGCACAGGTAGGCAAGTCCTGCCAGGTTGATGAGGAGACCGTTATATTCTTTGGAAACCTTTCAACCTCCTGGCAATGGTTATCTTGGCTGAGTGAAGGGACCTAAAGTCTGTCCTACAGAGAAGAATAAAAGTTAACAATTTATCTATTGTAGATGTATGAGTATGGCATGAAATTTTTCTTGGAAAGACTGTGAGATAACCACCACAAAGGGGGTTGAAAGACAAAAGTAAACAAGGAAAGACTTACTCATGTCATCGGAGATAGAAACAAGTGTGCGTTAACACTAGTGAACACATGAATTGACTGTGACTCTTCTGCGAACATATTCATGTCCAGAGTTGAGCCCCCTTGACATTCAATTTATTTAGGCTGGCCGCACAGCATATGATCTTTATATTAAAGTCTAATCCATGATGAATGTAACAGCAAGAGCCATTTCAGGTGTTATTCAGTCGGTGAAATTGGCTAGTTAGTTTTCACTTTTTTCTTGCTTTTAGTTTGATCCTTAGATTTAGAAATAAATTTTTGTTTGTTTATTTGTTACTTAGATACAAAGAAGACTGAAACATGAATGGAACATTATTTCATACATATCATTACTATTTTCATTCATTAGAGATCACCAAGAGATATATGCTACTTATCTCAAGCATGTCACCAATGAACCAGGACAAGGTCATACCAAACAAGCTCCCAAAACAGTCGCCAGTGTATTCACAGGACTCACATCAGCAGTATTGTCTGAGGTGTGTAAGTTATGCACTTACTAGATTTATTCTGACCAAGCGAACAGATCTAGTTAAAAAAAACAATAACATAATGCGCAACATTTTTATCATTCTATGATTGTGAGGGCTCATCGTTCTAAGTTAAGTTTGTATCATATGTTAATAAATTGTTGCCTGTAAGGTAATCCAACTTTCTAAGACTTCCTGAGATTAAAAAAAAAGGGGGATCAAAACATAACATAAACAGAAAAGAAAACAAAATTAATAGTGCTTGGATCTGAAATTAATGGTTCAAGGAGAATGTGGAAATTTCACTGAATAAATAACATAAGACTAAAGTAAAAAATCATCTTTAATTTCTTTTGTCATCCCACATATTCTCTCCACAGAATGAGTCCGTTGCAGCTTGCAGCTTCTTGCGGGCTTTCATCAAGACATTTATTCAGAACAACAAGTAAGTAGAAGGATGGAAAGACTGAGGGGTAGAGTTGATGGAAAGACTGGTGGGTAGAGTTGATGGAAAGACTGGTGGATAGAGCTAATGGAAAGACTGAGGGGTAGAGTTGATCGAAAGACTGACGGGTAGAGTTGATCGAAAGACTGAGGGGTAGAGCTGATGGAAAGACTGGTGGATAGAGTTGCTGGAAAGACTGGTGGATAGTTGATGGAAAGACTGGTGAGTAGAGTTGATAGAAGAAAGAGTGGTGGGTAGAGTTGATGGAAAAACTGAGGGGTAGAGTTGATGGAAAGACTGAGGGGTAGAGTTGGTGGAAAGACTGAGGGGTGGAGTTGGTGGAAAGACTGAGGGGTGGAGTTGATGGAAAGACTGAGGGGTAGAGTTGGTGGAAAGACTGAGAGGTAGAGTTGGTGGAAAGACTGAGGGGTAGAGTTGGTGGAAAGACTGAGGGGTAGAGTTGGTGGAAAGACTGAGGGGTAGAGTTGATGGAAAGACTGAGGGGTAGAGTTGGTGGAAAGATTGTGCAGGCACTGTCAGAGCAATGACAAAAGTTGAAAACTTGGCACAAAGCGTTGTTGGATCACTCATTTTTCTTTGCCGATCATATTTAGTTTCCATGCTTTTTCTGTGCTTGCTGATAAGCATTAGGGCTAATATAAAAGAACTGAGATAGAAATTACTTCATTGTTATGGAGTGCAATAAGTCCACTTATAATTTTATTGATATGAGTTCGCAGATTCTACAGGGAAAATAGACTGACAAGGTCATATACATTTACTACTGAACACAAAAATATACAGAAGATAATATGTCAAGGAAAAACTGAGGAATAAAGTTGATTTACAGACTGGGGCATAGAACCTATGCCGAGAAAACACTGATTTTTCAAGTATTGGACTGTCTCATGTTTAGTTTCCCGCTGAGGTACTAATTAGCCATAACAGCACCATTAACACATTCAGAAAGAAAAGTCATAAAAAAAAAAAGCTCACACTCACACCTGAATTTATGACTGTTGATCATTTGCAGACTGTAGACTTAAACTTAACCCAAGCTTCAGCCAACTTTATCATTTATTTTATGAACACCTACTTCTTCTTACATCAAACATTCTTTTTTATTGGGCAAGAGTTTCTACCTGGCTTTCCTTGTCTACTGTCCTATTCAGTGACATTCCTTGCCAATATTTTCCTTCATTGATATTTATTTAGCTTTTCCTTGTGACTAATTTTGTACTTATAAATACAACATATTTTCTGTAATGTTGTTTTGTTTGCTATTTCTCTTTATCCCACAGATCAGAGCCTCGGCTGTGTTTCCTCCTCTTAAAGCACCTTGTGAAGCTAGTCACACCTGTCAAAGATGACAAATCAACCAACTGTCAAAGTATTGATGACGATTTGTGGATCCGCGCTGTCGCAGAATGTGTGGCAGCTTGTGAAGGATGTGATTTGTTTAGTGCCAGTACAAAAAGCAATGATGTCATTAAATGGTTTTTCCAACTGACAGAAATGATGCTTGAGAAAAACAGGTGTGACATTTCTTCTGCCTTCAGACTTGGTGAAAATTTTTTCAGATTATTAGTCATAATCACGTGGTAGTAATAACATGCAGTACTATAAGATTTTAGACAAATGTATTTTTTGTAAAGTGCAAATATTTCCAAATATGCAGACTTGAACCTTATTATTCTCTCCTGTCAGATTCATAGTAACTTTGGAAAGTTATCACCTAAAAATCATAAAATATCTCATGTAGTCTTACTGAAGTAAAACTTCAGATTTTGCTTTTTATTATTATTTTTTTTTTGGTTTGGAAGCAATAAGGTGAAGTTGTTCCAAGCCCTGTCCTCAAATATCTTGAAAGGAAAATGAAGAAGAATTGATTTTGTATCACTGTCCTCCTTTTTTCAGAACTTGTTCCTGGTTTATCTATATGCGAGCTGTTCTTGATTTTAACCATCTGGTGATTGAAAAGTACTGGGAGAGAATTCTAAAGTATGGTCTTACAACAGCTGATCAGGTAGAAAGAGAATCTGGCTTTGTGTGCTAATGACATTGCTCTTGCCTTATAAAGATTATATTTATTTTCTTATAGTGGCCAAACTAAAGATATTGAATTTGGATCCTCTTAGAAAACTGTTTTTTGTTGTTTTTTTTTGGTCATCATTGATATTTTATCTGGCAGGGTAAGAAACTGTCCTGTCTTTTTATGAAAGCAGACTGACACGCATGCATTTGAATTTTTTTTTTCCATTTAAATTTTCAGATGTCACTTGGCATCAATAAGATAATTCCATCTGGCTTTCATCGTATAAGTGTCCTTATTCACACAGTATATTTTTTCATTGATATATTTTGTTTAGCTTTTCCTTGTGACTAACTGAAGATTAGTAGATGGTTGGTATAGTTTTTTTTATTGATATTTGTTTGGCTTTTCCTTGTGACTGACTGAAGATTATTAGATGGATGGGCAATGGATTTTGATGGATGGGTGGAGAGATGAATGGACAGCTGAATGGATGAACAGTCAGACAGATGGACATATCATGCTTGGGATGGGATAAAGATGTTATTTGTGTCTGTAGTAAACAGGGAATTGCTGGGATTTAAAACTGAATCAGTATGAGAAACAGGATTTAAAATTCAGAAAATGTTTAGCTCATTCAATCATTTGGGGGAAAAGAAAGGAATTGTCACAATCATTGAATAAGTGCTCAAATCATTTTTAGTTGTTTTGTAAAGTCAGAACAAAAAAAAAAAAAACCGATTTGCTTGAAATAAGATTTGTGATTTGAGCAAAATAGAAAAAGAAGACATCAAACTTTCTGCCTTTTTACTTATGGATACGGGCTCTGGAAATTTTCACTGATAGTACATGCTCCATTTGCATAGCTTAGTACATTAACTCTAAATGTTAAAAAGATGACTTAGGCACTTCTGTTTTGATTGCAATGAAATGATGGTTTTCTTATTGCTGCAGATTATTCACACAAGTTGGAAATTAGAATAAATTGGAGGTTTTGGGTTTTTTTCAGTAAATTAAAGAACAAACTATAAAATTTCTTTGCTCTCAGATTCCTGAAGAGAGTTTTGAAGAGCAAGATAAATTCTTAACTGCCTTGGTCACCACTTATATGAAACTGCGCCGAAGTCCTGATTTGTTGAAGGCCATTTTATCATCTGTGGAGGAATCAGTGTGTGGTATGGATGTTTATGAACATCTTCCACAGTTCCATGACAGGTAAGCAAGTAGTCTCAGTAATATCAATAGTAATTCATTTGGATATGGGACATTGGCTACTGAAAAAAAAGATTTAGGCAAGGTACAAAGAGAAATACAAATACTATATCTGCATGTAAGTTCTTCATATGTTTCAAGATTACTGGATAGATGGATGGACAGATGAATGGATGGTTGGATGGATGGACAGCCAGTCAGACGGATGGACATACTACAAGAAGAGAACGGAGATGCTGGAAGGAGGAAGGAGTCGAGAAGGACAGAGAGAGAAGTTTTTAGATAATACAACATCATGTCCTGAAGCAGAAAGCAGGACCAAAGTACTAGCACCAATGAAGGACCAAGACCTATGGGGGAAAATAATCAAGATTATTGGCGCAAGATACTTGATGGTGATGATAGTCATTAGTGATAGTAAAAACAGCTCTTGAGTGAGACAGGGGGGATAAATCTCTCTGACAACTACAGAAAAAAAAAAGTCCGCTGTCTTAGATGAAAATAACACAGCATTGACTGTTTTTTTTTGCTCTTTCAGACTATGTAGCATGTTCAAAGAGGCTCCACCAGCCTCAGTGCTGGACATGTGGGAAGAGCTTCAGGCTGCCTGCGTTGAACAGGTCAAGCTCTTAAACACAACAGATATCACAGGTAAGTTTGAGCGTGTGCCTTTTTCTTTGTTCTGTAATAGTGCAGCAACACGGCTAGGACTGTATTTCCCAATAATGTCTGTGAGCTTTTTAGGCATTGATGTCATAGAGGTGAGGAAAACACACGTTATCAACAGTGTGTTATATCTGATTAAAATTTCCTGAAAATGAGTAAAATCCCAGGGTCGTAAATGCATCGTCCATACAGCATTATATTTTATATATTTTTGTATACTTTGATCAGCTTTTTGATGTGTAAACTTACTCATGGTGCTTGGCACGATATACCTGTTATCTTGCTGATGTGCTGTTAGATCCCAACACAAACAAACCCAAGTACCAATAAAAATCATCAATGGAAAATGAAATTTTATATTCTGTTTACAATTTTTCACAGTCAAAATTTATTATGCACCATGATCATTTATTGATGACCATATATAGCTTCACCCCCTTCCCCCCCCCCAAAAAAAATAAAAATGTACACAGAACTATTAAATATGTAAGGAAATAGAAATCAAGTATTTGCAGGCCAGCTACCCATTAAATTGTGACATTGTTCATTCCTGTCACGTCCAGTACTGGCCTGTTATGATTAAATAAAATTTTGTAATTGTTTTATTGTCACCCACATCTTGATAGGCTCAGTAGGATTTCCATTTATCTATTGATAGGTTGGGTATAATTATAATTTACAAGATTCAAGGCATCAGTGCTATAACCTCCGTGGTACTTTTGTTAATGTGGCACATTTTGAACAATAAGTTAGAATATAAATGTCTGGCCTGATTTTGTAGATCATTAACTGTATATCAATGTCTGCCAGTTGTTAATTTTTAACAAATGAAATATATATATATATATGACCTATTGCCAAATAAGAGAAAATCGTATAGGTCATGTGATATAAGTAAGAAAAATAAGCATTTTGCATATCTCCCTAATCAATGTGATGAATGCAGCATATATGTGGATGACTTAGTTATGATCACGCAAACTTTCAGAGGAATTGGTTACAAAAAACAATTTTTTTTAGACAATTGAATTGCAAAATCATAGTGTAAATTAAGTGAAAAAATCTATCATGAAATAGGACATCGAAG
>JBCEWB010142477.1:0-10900 GCA_039654565.1 Peronia peronii | reverse complement strand
TAGACAGATAGATAGATAGATAGATAGATAGATAGATAGATAGATAGATAGATAGATAGATAGATAGATAGATATGGGTGTTAGTTAATATTTGATTTAATTGTTTGTTTATTTCTTTTTTCTTGTTTTTTTGTTTGCTTTTTATAACGAGCTATTTCACGCACTTCATATAATTGACCTTAGGTTTAATTTATAGGTTTTAATTGCCACCATTGAAGGCACTATTTATTCTACACATTCTAACGTGAAGTAAAATATATCTATTACATAATACTAAATTAAATGTGCAGTGTTAATTTTAAAAGGCAACTTATAAAGGAGAAAATTGTTCATATTACATGTGACATTACTATAATGACATACATACATTGTCCATTAAAACACACATTTATACAATTCACAATTATTGATGAAATTGTAGTCCACCCGAACCAGGAGAGAACCGTTAATCGACTACTGGACAGAGTGGAAGCTGGGAGGCTGGAGGGATTGCTATGGGTAGCTGACTCCAGAATCACCCGTAGGGTTCCATTCCCAGAACCAGGAAGCCCTCTCTCTTTCTCTCTCTCTCTCTATCTTTGCCTCTTTCACTCTTTCTCTCTCTATCTGCAAAAGAAGGAATCAGATTTCACAAGGTTATTTTTATATTTACATATTATACATTTGTTTTCCGTGCTTGTTTTTTTCCATAACGGTCATGGAGTAAATAGTCCAGAAACCATCTTACAGTGTTTGACCCAGAAGGGGGAGAGGAAGGAAGACACACTGACCACAACTTTGATTATACTGTTATCTCGTGAGTCTGTATCTGTGCAATAAAATTTTGCGATGCGCCTCGATAACGATGGGAAAAATCCTTTGATCACTGAAGCGTTATTTTCGGAAATTCCCGGAGGGTGCCGTGTGCAAATCTGACCGTGGTTTTGTTTCCAAACGGCCTCTCTGCCAGCTATCGCCGTAAACTATCTCCTCAGTACGAATTTCATTTTGTGGGTCATTTAATAGTAAATTATTGTATCATTTTATAATTTCGATTTCTGTTAAGTGCCAGAATGGCCAAACATTAAAAGAAACCAATTATCTGAAAGCTCTATGCTCGTTTAGTAGTGCAAATTATGCTGGTAAAGAGGGCTTGTTTTGTAAGTCATACATGTCTGGCACACGAAGCACAACTAATGTTGATTTTTTGTTGGAGATCAACTGTGGAAATGCCCGGTTGTTGCTATGGAATGTTCTAGTACGCAAGGTAAAGTACAAAGTATTACTGTATTATAGTATTGTTGTTCTATGCACAAATGTATGTTCTACAAACTTAGTTTGTGAAGCAATGTTCACCTGTAAGGTTTAAATTCTGATTTGTAGAATTGCTTCGTATCTGATTTTTGTACTAATTGTTCCATGCATGGTTCGTGTCCAGGCCAAAGATAGTAGATGTAGATCCAGATCTAATATGTGTTCGTAGGTTTGTGTATTTCTTGCATCGACCTACTCTTGTAGATTAGATGTATACCATTATCGATAAACAAAATTTAAAATTGTTCAGCTATTTTTTTCATACAGATGTCAAGTTGCCGACTTTCCTAGATCTAGATCTAGAAAAAGGAATAATGCAAAGAGAGAGGGGAAAAAAGGGGGGAAATCATTTAAAATAAGAACCATGCGTTAAACACAACTGAACTGCTTCCTTAAGCTACAATGCAATGGTCTTGCCTGTCAAGACAACTTTTCTAGTTCGTGCACAGTGATCACGAAGCAAAAGAAACAGCTTGCAAAGAGTGAATGAAACGGCTTATATTGTTGACAACAAAAGTAAGACTGTAGGCCTAACCAATAGACCTGCTGGCAATGCGTTGGTGCGGTTCATGATGAAGTGATCTACAGTAATTCTTTATAATGAAGGTTAGAATTTGTGCGTAAAATATAATTAGCGCAGACAGGCAGACAAAAAAAAAGACAGATATAAACATATGCATTTAATATGACATTGATTTTAAATGTTTGAAACAGTGTGCAGGCTGCAGATCTAAATCTGCGTGCGAATGTGTGTGTTTGTAGAATCTAGATCTACATAAAACAAAATATAATAAAATGACTGAAATAGAAACTAAAAAACCAACTTGTCTGAAAATAAAATAAAATAACATAAAATAAAATAAAACAAAGCTCTGGCTTTTACAACTTGTTGGAAAATTGCATTAGTGATCACATATTCTCACTTTTCGGACAAATTGCTTTAAGGCACTCTTTCTACAATTGGTCGGAAAAAATGCATTAATGATCACAACTAGCAGCTTTGGAAAATATTGAATCAAAGCTTTTATTTTTATAATCATCGGATAGATCGCATTAATACTGACATTTCGCACTGGTACAAAAAATCGCATTAAAGCTCTTATTCTTACAAGCTGTCGGAAAAATTGCATTAATGATCATATCTCGCAGCGTTCGAAAATATTCAGTTAAAGCTTTTAATTTTTATAATCATCGGAAAAAGTTCATGAATGCTGACATTTCGTAGCTTGTAGAAAAATTATCTTATTTTTACAACTAGTCCGAAAAATTACATTAATGATCACATCTCGTAGCGTTCGAAAATATTGACTTTAAATTTTATTTTTATAATCATCGGATAGATCGTATTAATACTGACATTTCGCAGTTTATACGAAAAACTGTATTAAAACTTTTATTTTTATAAATTGTCAGAAAAATTGCATTAATGATCGCATCTCGCAGCGTTCTAAAATATTGAATTAAAGCTTCTATTTTTATAATCATCGGTAAATTGAATTAAATGCCCAAATTTCGCAACTGGTAAGAAAAATTGTTTTAAAGCTCTGATTTTTACGACGTCGGAAAAATACATTAATGATCACATCTCGCAGCATTGAAAAATATTGAATTAACGCTATTATTTTTATAATCATCGAAAAAAACTCATTAATGCCCACTCTTCGCAGCTCGTCAGATAAATTGCATTAGCCCTTATTTTTACAAATTGTTGGAAAAATTGCATTATTGCTAATGTTTGTCACTAGTCGGAAATTATTGCATCAAAGCTCTCATTTTACAACTTGTTGGAAAAATTTCGTGAATGCTGACATTTCGCAGCGTGTATGAAAAATTGTATTAAAGCTTTTATTTTTCCAAATTGTCAGAAAAAGAGCATTTATGCTTGCATATTGCAAATTTTGCTGTCCAGGATTGCCCAAACTATTGTTGCATTGTCGAAGCTCAAGGCCATAAGGAAAGACAAGAACACTGCACTCAGTTCCAAAATCAGGCTGATGCATTCCTTGGTTATTTTAGTCTTTCACTACTCTTGTGAGACTTGGACCCTTACAGCAGAGTAAGAGAGAAAGATACAAGCTAAAGAAATGAGATGCTTCCGAAGAGTTTTAGGCATCTCTAATAGAGATCATGTTACAATGAGGAAGTGAAGAACAGAATCAGGCATGTCATTGGGCCCTATGGAGATCTTCTCACCACTGTGAAAAAACTCAAACTGAGGTGGTATGGGCACATAACAAGATCAACAGGACTTGCGAAGACGATCCTACAGGGCACTGTACAGGGATGGAGAGGGAGAGGGAGACAGAAAAAGAGATGGGAAGACAACATAGCGGAATGGACAGGTTTAAAGTTGGATGAAGTCCTTCGAAAGACTGAAAATAGGGAAGAGTAGACAAAAGTGGTTGCCCGATCATCCTTGGTGCCCCAATCGTCATCTAGACTAAGGGATAAGTGAAGTGAAATAAAGTGGAAAGGCGAAGTTGGTGCTTTCTCATTTAGCACCTTGTCAGAAAAGCTGAAGCAATGCTCATTTCATGATCACTGTTACATGAACACAATAGTACATAATTAATATAAAGCTGATTTTCACATACTGTGTAGACATTTGGGTAATTGTAGAAACCTTGTACTTTGTTAGTGAATTGAGATATAACTTTTTAAAAGAAAAATCGGATTCACATCAATTGGAAATGTTTCGAACAGTACAAATAAATCTAAGATTTGTCTGTCTTTTTTTTTTTGTACGTGAGCGAGCAGCAATTAAATCTATATAAAAACAAAATTAACAAAATTACGTAGGTTTTCAATTATCTTTTTTTTTTCAGAGGGAATAAGTTACCTTAATCTTGTTATTAAATACATTTCAGCCGAACTCAAAAGTTTAGTAGGCAGTTTGTTGTAGATGCACCGTTGATTCGATTTATCGATTATAAACAGCCTGAAAATGTACACATTTTCTTGAAACAACAAAATAAACACAGGAAATATTAACCAAATAAGACAGAAATAGAGAAGGGGAGAGAGAGAAAGAGGGGTGGGAGGGATATGAAGTCTAGAATCTAGTACTGACCAGTCTAGATCTAGAACAAAACATTTGTAATACATGTAGACTACTTTATAAAAACTAATACATTGTTATTAATGGTCTGCCGATCATGGGATTCCGTAATGACACATCAACTGATCAAAGAAAAAATACGCTCAGGACTTGAATCTTGAAAAACGCACAGCACGAGAGCACAGCTGATAGTGATACGTCCACGTAAACGTTCAGTAAACGCAAACTCAAACTGCGCTGTGAACGTAAGGGAATCTACTTTAAGATTGCCTAAGAATTCTAAAAAATAGCTTCCGTCTGCGTCGTTTCAGCGACGGAAATCGCGAACTCCCTAGTGACTGTAAGACACAGACGAATGCCAGTTTGTAGTTATTTATCTATTTAGTATTTAAGAATTGCTAAGCATGACGGCGAGAGAGCTCAAAATGAAAGGGACCATAGTTTATTCTTAAATACGTGAGAAAAGGCAACAGTTACATGTCACAAGAGCTGGAATTGCTGACCTCGAATGAATGATTAGACAAGGATATATCAGTGTAAAGAGGACAGCTAGGATTATCTTTGCCGGATCATGTCAGCATGACCGACATCGCATTGGATCGTTACTTTAATGATCAGCACATTCGATACCGCTGTGAAGCTGGCGTGTCACGAACCAAAGTGTCAGAAACTGGAAATAATAACAGTAGTTGTGATGCCGTGGTAGTCAAAGACGTTTGAATCAAAACTAATATGGACACTCTAGTATTCGAGAGGAAACAATGGGAGATGTAATAATTTCCTCTCTTTTTGTGTTAAAGAGCCGCTAACGAGAGTGCACTCTGCTAGACTTTTTTTTTTTTTGTACATGAAACGTCCTTCACCGAATACACTGATCAGTAAAATTGTCACTCTGATCAGTACAATTGTCACTTTGATTCTTGATTGCTGAATTGTCACAACTGCTACTGCCATTGATCTGATAAAATATCTGTTGTATGGAATTATCTGACACTTTTTTTCATTCTAGGAAAATGAAGTTGATCTTGACCTTAAATACTGACACTGCGTTCGTGTATTTTTCTTGAATTTGGAGCCTAAGGCTTTCAAAGGTGGAATTGTCTCAGGGAAAGGAAAATAATAGCTCTGGCTAAATACAATCCTCAGTATATTCGTGGGCGTATTTGTCAGTCTTCTATGATTTGCAAGGTTGTGTGCCGGCCGTCTCTTTGTTCCTCGGTATTAGGATAAAGTCTGCTTACGTTTGGTCCGATAATCTGACCTCATATATATATATATATAAAACGAAAATACGATATCAAAATTTGCATTGATAAAATCCAGAACCCCACACCACTTGCCACTCGTTTGCCCTGGATCTGAGCACCTTCCCATATAAAGCATGGGAGAAAAATGGACTTTCCAGTCTCAATTCCAGCCTATTTTTGAACTGGGAGTAAAAATTGATGAGTATTTTCTGTCCGTTAAAGCAACTTTCTTTCGCAGAAAGCATTGCTTCTCTAAGGTAGAGCGGATAATGTGTTCTGGCAAGAGCATTTTATCGGCAAGTGCATTTTATTTTTGTCCGGACTATTATACCATTAGTTAATGAGATCCCTGTGATCCGTGAGTGCATCTTCACATCTTCGGTCTTTGGTATTTACCGCCGGTATGTGGACATCTATCATGCACATTTCTTCAGAGAGAGTTACACTTTTCAATTTCCAAATGCCCAACTGGGAAAGAGCAGCTCGCATAATGAAACAGGTACACAGTGGAGGAGTTTTCAGGTGGATACTTTTGTTTGAAATGAAACCAGTTTCAGTTTTACATGTATCTGAAAAGGAGCTAGTTTCACGGAATGCCATTATGCCGATAGTCTCTGGTCTAGAGCAACCATTGCCATTGATAAAAATGTAGCCGGGAGAGCATTTGACCATTTCACATTGAGCTAAGGACTGCATCATATATCTCTTAGCCAGTCAAAATGAGACGTATGTCGATTTTTACCATATGGAGTTTTTGGCATCATGTCAAAGCTTATTTCATACCATTTCAGGTGGTGAAAAAAGTTATGAGCCAGTTTTATTCTAGCCAGAGATATTGCAGTTTAAAGAGACAAGGAGGGACCCCCAGCAATGACCAAAATTCCGAGAAAAAGGAGTTCAAATGAACGGTCGAACGCATAAATCTACATGTCTATCTCACAAAAACTCGATTTTAATGAAGAAATATTTTTAAATGATGGGTAAGAACGATATTGTCTTGTTCAGAAATGAATGCACTTTCGACTTCTGCAATAAAAAAATTTCGATGTCTAATCGCCCTCATCACATGCAAAGCCCGATTTCTCCGTTCTAGCCCAGCGACCTGCGTCTCATTTCCACTGGCCGCAAGACATATGTTCACATCAAAGACGCCGCCATGGCATGTCACTAAACGTGCACTCAATATCCTTTTCGAATAAACCATTAATTCTCACATGAATCATCATAAAGCCGATGGTTTCAAATTTTGATGCAATGTGTTTGTCAAATATCCATTGAGTACACAATGTTGACTCATACATTAGCCAAAACTCAGTGCCCTGTCTGCAGGACAATCGACAGGAAGCATTTTGTAAAATAGTCGTATCATAATTTATAAGTGACTCTAGATTCTGTCCACCCATGTTATAGATTATCCCTTCCTTCCTGAGGCAAAATTTGGCTATCGTTTTTACATCATTTCCAGATGAACAATCACCACATTCTAAAAGATCACTTGGATCAAACCCTCGTATATTATCTTTAGGCGATGAACTGATAGAGAACCACATACTTTCAATAGATGCCACAGAGAAAATGGATTATTGTGTTGGGATATTGTCTTGGATATCATCATGTACTAGAATTAACCTAGATAACGCGAGGGCATTGGAGTTTTCATCTCCAAAGTGGTTATATCTATAAATCGTGTCATAAAGGAATCCAGTCTTCAAATCGAGCACTTCTGCACCACTGATCCTTAAAATTGCAGAAAGAGTATCTACAACTGGTGGTGTTTTTTGGTAATGTGGTGAACTTATTACGTGGTCAGTTGATAAAGTAGGATAGATGTAGATTCTGACGGGCCAAATACGTGTTTCCTGTCGCCATCGCACACAGATGAAAATGAACGATCTTGAAATGTGTGTATGCCACTCCTGTAGATTTTGGGGCACTCGTACTCAACGTCTTCACAAAAGTCGTCGTATACAACACAGGCTTCGTCATATAAACATACTGACTCGCTTTCTTTAAAGGAAGATGCGAACCCACAACGTTGATTGCAGCTCCAAGTGGACCAATAGGCATTGCACAGATCAAAGTCGGAAACAAACATATCCATAGCCGGGCGTTCCAGGTAAACAAACTGATCGGTGTTACCTAAAATGGGCATGGGTTTTGCTGTAGTTGCTCTTATAATGTGCAGGATTGTGGCCAGCAGTAGTAGTAAACACAGCCCTGCTCCCTGAAACTTCATTGCTCTCTTACTTTTAACTTGAGCATAAAATTTGATCAATATGAGATTAGTATCCATAATGACTCAACCAGCCCTGAAGTCGATTCTGGTGAGGAAAGAGTAAGAAAAAGGTGACTTAATATGACCGAAGGCTGACATTCTTTGATTGCCAGTAACGCAGTGAATTCTTTATCAGTTAAACTTACTATATCTCCCTAGACGATATAACAGTAACTATAACGATGATGATTATAGTGCTAATAATTATAGTACAGAACGTCTGTATGGCGGTTACCCAGTGTACAGGTTCTAAATGCTTTTCAGTCTATTATTACCCTGCAGACCCGATAGAGATACATACGATCTCAGCTTCCAGGGACGAATTAAAGGCGAATGCGCGTTAGGACTCAAATCCTTATCAATGTTACAATAACATTCACTGCGTATAGTTGATACCAATTCGAGTCAGGAGACGAATGTAAATATTTTTGCCTGGGACACAGTGTCGGGACATGTCAGGATTCAAAAACAAAACTTTTGATCTCGAATCTGACGGCCCAACCGCTGAGCCGCCGACAGCATATACTGGATTTGTTCCTTTCTGTGTTTGCTATGGTGACAGAACTGATTGTTGTGATTGGCATGGTTTGACTTTAAGACAACAGGACCCATTTCTGGCATCTGCATCGAACATAGAGGGAGTCACATAGCTTTGATCTCTTCTGGACAAACTCCATCCTTTTTTTTTTATTATGTAGGCTATGTAGCCTTTTCATTCCAGAAAGGAAGATTATCCCGGCTTTAAATACCTGCCCAATTTGATGAGAAGAATTTTTGTGGGTTCGACTTCTGAATTTAGACATTTTGCCTGGGCATAGGCGTGTCCGCCTCCTTTCTGCCTATTTTGAACTGTAAATGTTTCGCTAACGTGTGCAACGTGCACACGGGACCTATGAAAGATATTCGCCCCTATACAGGTTAAGCAAAAAGGCAAAGGACTGTTGAGTTACCGAAAAAGATGCAGAATCTTGTTTTGGAGTATTTCCCATTCCTCGGTAAAATTCGAATTTCAAACAAACCGACACTAGAGGTTTTTCGCCCTGGGGCAAACGCTTAATCTCTCGGCCACGGCGATCGATATATATATTGGATCCATATACATTGGATGTATATAACATATATGGGAGATTTGTATATATTATACTTGCATGAACTCTAGCTGAGTCTGTTGACGCTCATAGACTTAAATAACTGACAGATTGTTCTGCATGACAGATTAGCCATAAAAAGAGGATGGGCATGGAGACAAGGCCATCTTAACAGCAGTATGGGTTGTTGGACAAGGCAGTGTACTACCACAGCTGCTCACAAAAATAAACATAACAATGATCAATAAAATTAAAGATATATATGAACATACACAAATCAGCATGTGTCTCTATGCTCGTGAGCCCTCCGAACAAGTGCCCATCAGACCGATTGTCCTCATTGCCTAGTCATATTTTGGAGGGCCGTTATGTATGGTACTATACCATCAGTTAGCATTGAGGAAATGCTCTTCCCTGTTTAAAAAGAAGTCTTTTTTTGTGCGCGTGTTTTTTTAAAGAATACAAAATTTAAAAATTAATGCAGAATTTTAATAAATAGGATTTCTTTAACAACCAGACAAACAAAACAAAAAATAATAAGCCGAAGAAAAACATTACCCTGACTACTCACGAATTTTTCAAGCATAGACAGATGCGCAATTTTTAAATCTCTTCTAATCTGATTAGGCCTATTAAAGGCACCGTGAGTTAAGGCTAGGCCTCTGCTCCTCGGTTACAAACTTACGTCGCGGGCTCGAATTTCAAATCCTACCGGGGATAGAAAGATGAGAATCTGCCTGCATTATTTTTCAATGTTTTTTTGAGTAGGGAAGCCAGCCGCCTAGGGTTCTAGGATAAAAAAGAATAGATGACGGAGGTCCTATGTCTACGTTATACATTATAGAGAATTCTGGGCAGTTAAAAATCTGGAAAAGATCGAAAAAGATTAGGCAGAGACGTCATTGTCCGGGGAAAATTTCCATTTTCTAAATTTCTATTCACAAAAATTATTTTCAACAAACTGGCCATAGTCCTAGCTGGTTTTGGAGGAGGGGGGGGGGGGTTAAAGATTACATGCATAATAAAAATAGGTCCATAAGTCTAAATGCTCGACACGATTAATTTTCGCACGAGTGTTTTGATGAGAGGACAATTGACAGGAGCTTCTGTCACCAGTGTGCACTTACATTTTTGTCTTTCTTGCTGTCACTGCTATGCACTCAGATCTTGGCCTTGCTCACTGTGCACTTAAATCTTGGTCCTCTTTTCTCAGCAAGATTTTTTTTTTTATCTCCTGTATCATTAGGTCTACATCTATTTTGTTTTGTGGTTTTACGGCTCAGAATAGTAGAACACAAGATTTCGGGAAAAACCCATGCCGGGAGTACGTCAGAGGTTTTCCTGAGCCATCGTTAAATCATGAACACTATTATGTACTACCATTATTTGGAGGACATCTAAGCTCATGAAAAGTAGAATTTTAGCCAGGCGTCATACATAGAAAGCCATTTGCCACTCGTCACACGCCACTCTTCACTCGTCGCTAATGAACACATCACGGGATAAGAGAGCTGTCACACAGGCAGTTCTTATTCCACACGCCGTCAGGCGTTTGATACGAGCAGCCGGAAATTTCAGTCACATAAAAAAAAAATTAGTCGTCATTCGCCGTCAGCTGTTAACCTCATAGAGAAGGTCGTGTGATGTCACTCAAACGCCGTTCGGCCTTCTGTGCAAGCTGCTCTTGATGAAATGCACTGCAGTTTGTTTTGTCTTCCATTCCATGAATGGATTGAAGGATGGATGGACTGACGGAGGGATGGATGGAAGAATGGATGGATGGATGAACTCGATGGATGGATGGATGGGTGATGGACAGACAGACAAAAAGACAGGCAAACAGAAAGAAAACAGTGAGTGAGAGACAGATAGATAGATAAATAGATAGATAGATAGATAGATAGATAGATAGATAGATAGATAGATAGATAGATAGATA
>JBCEWB010142466.1:0-10901 GCA_039654565.1 Peronia peronii | reverse complement strand
GGAAATGGAGGAGGTGGATGGGGGGGGGGGAGGGGGAGGGGTGTGTGATCTGTGGTCCCTCCATTCCCAAACGTCACCTGAACACAACTATGCGACTTCTCAGAGATGGCCTTGCCGCTAGCCTGTGTCGGCTGTCCTCTTTAATTTCAGTCTGTCTGTTTTCTTAGCAATCGCCAGAGTGGTCAAAGTCAATCTTTCCTACAGGAAGAACCTACAGATACCTTATAAGCTCATTGGTACACTACATATTCGTGGATCCATTCTCGTGAGATTCATTCGTCACAAGAGACATGAAGAGAGTAAAACAAACAACAACAACAACAACAAAACTAACTTTTATTTGACCAGAAGATGATGATAATCAAGTCAGAAACAAACTTCAATTCGACTTTAAAATCCTTTTGACTAATCAACTATTATAGAGATTGGTGAAATCATAACTACTTCAAGATGCCCGGAGGGACAACCGTGGCGGAGGGATTAGTCATGTGCCTGATGATGACAGTGTGAAAAGTGTTGGCGATTGGAAAACTACATAGGGGATGGGAAAGATTAGAATCTGCCTGGTTTTTTTTTTTTTTCAGTTTTCAGCGATTCAACGTTTTCCTGTCTTCTTGGGTAGGAAAGCTCGTAGTCTAGCTTTCTTTTACAAGGACGAATACGTTTGATGGTCCCGTGTGTACGTGACACACGTTGAAGAACCTTTGGCATTTAAAAAATCGGATGAAGAGTAGGCGGAGACGCGACTGTTCAGGCAAATTTCCAAATTTCAGATTTATACCCCACATAAATTCTTCTCACCAGACAAGACCGACACTTAAAAAAAAAAATCATCTAACTTTCTCCTGATTGAAAGACTATATACACAATAACAAATCAAAATGCACTGTGTGCGGGGGTGAGGGGGAGGGGGGAGGTAGAGCTCTTTTGTTCAGATAGCCTTTTTTCTTTGGTTTCCTTTCATATTAATTATTGCTTCCATTTCAATATAATGGTACCTTCACATACAGCATTTTTACCTCAGGTTACTTCGATTGCTGTTCCCCTCTCAGTTCTCAGAACACCCAACTTCTTTGGATAATTCTTTTTTATTTTTTTAATGCCATAACTTTCAGTGCCAAGACTGCCACTTCGGTAACCTACCCGCTTAGGCTTACTATCTCGTGGGCTGCAATAAGCCTCTAAAGACTGACTGAATTTGCTGCAACCAATGAGGGTGGAACGTAATGAAATTTGACACACGTGCTTGCAGGATTAAGCTCATTGTTCTTCTCATATATATTTATATTATATACAATATAATCTTCCTTTTTTTTTTTCGGACCCATTATATTTGACATTCATGAATATCTATTGCAGCTTTTGAACATTTATATATATTTAATAGTTAAGACAGAATAGCAAAAATAATATCATGAAAAATACAAAAAAAAAAAAACAAGCACGACACAATCTGTGGGAATTTTCTGAACTGCATGTAACGAAACAAACACATGCCTATCACTGAGAGTTAGAAACACGAAAGAACAAACAAAATGGTGAAGGAGGACGGCGGTTGAGAAATAGGGTGATAATACAGGGAAACTTCACAATGTATGTAACGTTTTTTCAAGGTGAAGGTTTATACTGTTGTGGCCAGAGCAACAAGGAAGTGCAAAGGATGCATGAATGCATCATTTTACACCGAATTCCTTGCCATGCAAGGGCAGGGGAGGATTAATGAATGCATAACAGACAGGTGAGACATGAGATTGAGAAATGTAACACACGCTTTTGACAAAACCACAGTGATCGTAATAAAACATGGGCAATGTCCGGATGTGGGGATATCATTATTATAGTAGAAACCAATGTCTTCTTAAAATATGGGGACATAACAGACAGAAAAGAGCAAAAGGTCATTGCCATAGAACTCCTTAACTTGGGCACTTAATCATGAAAGCGTTTTAAAACAAAGAGATTGAAATTGCATTACATAATTCTAGCCAATTTGTGAAATCAGTGCCGTTTAAAAAATTAATGAAATAAAATAAAGTAAAGTAAAAAATACTATATATATATATATAATATATATTCATATAACATAATCATTAAAGAAAAAAATTAACTCTTATGGTTCAAATGAAGTCTTAGTCAATGATGTAATTACATATTTTTCTTGCGAGGATTGTTAGATAAGCAATTCCAACCAAAAAAAAAAAAGATCGTAGGAACAGACTGTCTCGTCAACATATATTATAAACTATCGCTTGTATAAAAACAATACCCTAGCAGCTCATTGAATCAAGCTAGTATAATGTATTGAAATTCCTTTTGAGACTATCAACAATTTCACATTCACGGTTATGGGTATGAATTATTTCGGGATTAAAGAGAGAGAGAGAAACCATACAGACTTTGATACAGCATATTTTGAAGCTTTCTTTGGTCAGAGACATAATTTCACTCAGATGATCAAACCACAATGAAACCTTGTCTTATAGTCTGTCCTTGCTATTTCTTCTCGTTTTTTCCCATCAAGCAGACATCATAAAGTGTAATCAGTCTTTTCATGTGTAATTTTTTTACTTTTTTCCTCCACAAGATCAAACTATGTACCGGTAGCCCATCTCTTCCTTAAAGTCCCAATTCACAGAGGATATAGAATAAATCATACACGTATTTATGGCCAGGTGTATTGGATATTGGTAACCTATATCTTCCCGTCTCCTACGAATGATTGATGACTTGGAACGCGGACAGCTGCATGGAACAGTGATTATGTTAGAACAAAATAATGTTGTTCACTGTATAGTAGTTTCCAAGCAAATATCTGCAGTGTATCAGTTACATATACTTTTTGAATGTCTGATAACGTCTATGCCCTCCTAATTTGGGTAGTAATGACTTTCTCACTGTGTGTGAGTGAAGAACTTTTTCCCACATGAGTTTTCGTGATGTGCCATTATTTTGGATGAAAGCGTTAATTAACTGAGCATAATTAAGCTATTGGTAAAATATTTAACGAACACCTACGCTTTAAATATTTATGGAGAGAACAATGATCATAATCCTTCAAGCACTTGTGCCAAATTTCAAGACGATTTTTCAGCATCTTTCTAAAGATAGGGTGTTTGGTACCGGTATTTCTAATCAGATTCATAATGTAGTAAACTGAGAATACAATTTTCGAGTTTCACGACATGCCAACTTATTGATATAACTGTACCAAGCTATAAACTCCCAGTTAGACTCAAACGCTGAATTCTGAGAATAGCCCCAGTGATTCAGAACTGTCTTGCTTCGCCATCACAATTTCGTCTGGAGACCCTTAATTATTGCATGAAATTGCCACCACTATCAAGCCCATAGCTGTCCTTCTTCTTCTCCCCAACCAACATAACACAATACAGCCTCCTATAAATCCTCTGCAATCTTACAGAGTATAATATGCACACGTACATCTATATATATTTCTGAGCATATCCCCTAAGTCACAAAGCTATTGGCCGAGGGAAGACCGAGTGACAGAATCATTCATCTTTGTCTTTACACGTGTCTTCTACGCTGACAGTGTTGTCAGTGCTTGATCTATATGTGATGAGTTTCTTGTATTATGGTATTTGTGTTACCCAAAACTGCTGTCCCACACCAAAAGAACGATGAGAACCAATGAGAGGTGGAAATCTAAACGATACTAGGCGATCAGTCAAGTTTTGAAAGCATGAATAGAGTTTGTGATTACATCGCCCGCTTTACATTATTACATTTGTGAAAACATACTCTGGGCGTATTTTGTATTTTATTTTAAATATTTCGCCAGGACAATGAGGGGATTGGGCAGCACAGGGCTAGCTTTGTAAACATAGCAGGAAGCATAATATATATATATAAAGCTCAAACTTTGTATGATTTAGGTATCTTTTTTCCTCAAAAGAGCTGGACATTGTTTCTGCAAGGGATATTCAGTCTTCCTGTTAGTTATTGTGATACATTGCAATATTATTCGTAATGCTAAAACACATGTTATTCGAGAGTATTCAAAACAAGATGGTTGGGGGTATTTAAATTTTCATAGGCGATATGACATCTTTAAAGGAAATATGTGCATGCAATTGAGAAAAATGGAAAACTGTTATCATCCGTCACCATAAAGCAAAGCATGATGTTGAGATATAGTCTGTCTGATGATTATTATCAACTTCTAATTTTTTTTTTAATGATGTCGAAAAACAAATTTAAAAACAGAAAGAAAAAAGAAAGAAAGAAGAAAGAA
Source organism: Peronia peronii (assembly GCA_039654565.1). Classification (NCBI taxonomy): domain Eukaryota; kingdom Metazoa; phylum Mollusca; class Gastropoda; order Systellommatophora; family Onchidiidae; genus Peronia; species Peronia peronii. The sequence goes on along the minus strand of JBCEWB010142466.1, from coordinate 6,646 downwards.
CGAAAACAAGAGAGAAAGACAGACAGAAAAGAATGAATATCAATTAGCAATAATTGGCTATTATGAGCTATTAAAGTGTCCAGTTTATTGAATGTATATAACAAAAAATGGACGCCATGCACTGGTCTGTGTAATGAATCATACAGACGTCCCATCACTTTAAAAAATAAAACGAAACAAAACAAAAAATGGCTCGGTGATGCCACTTTAGTCATCTGCTCCCATGAGTTTAGTATCTTCTGTTTTACTCGAGGTGTAAAAAGATGAAAGATGGAAAGATTAATATTAATGATTCCGATGTCTTTTATACTTCAGGGCACATCAGCAAAGTGTTGTCGTAATAAGTGTAAAAACCGACTGCGTGACAACGACCTGTCACATTGAGTAGATTGATGACACTGAAACATGACTTTCTGAGCTTCACACCCCAGCCTCGGACCAGAGATCTCAGTCATGGGGTGATTGTAACAAAGCACGTAGCCCTATGATTATACGTCAAAATACGACATTACATTTTTTTACGGCAGGGATTCTGACGGTCAAAGGGCGACTTGGCGCGTCATCGGAAGACAAAAGAACTGTCTCTCTTCAAACTGTGTTTTGTCCATGGGAGTGACCATCACTACCAGTAACATAAAATTCCATGAGGTCTCCCCTCCCTCTGATCTCTCTCTCAAACATACATCTCTTAATTTTAACTCTATAAATGCCAAAGAGCTGATCTGGTCAAAAGCTCACCCATCATATTTTGTTTTGGTATTCCCATTCACACAACATAATGTAGTAACAAAATATTATGATACTCACCTTACACTTCTTTGAGGCATGACCTATAACTTCTTCAATATGAATGTATTTATACAATGTATATATTTAATACGTCATCACAGGATTCTTCCGTTCGCTCTCTCTATCCACACTTTGAGGCTTAACACTTTAGCTAACCCCCCCCCCCTCTCCCTCCCCCAAATAAAAAAGTCGGATACTGAGTACACTGATTAAAATAATATGTGGACCAATTGTAGAATCTGTATCGAAAATGAACATCTCAGTAGTTCACTTTGAAAGCCTAACTGTGCTGGCAATTTTGAATCAGATAAATAGTTATGATTTTGTAAGTATGTGGATTTCACGGAATGCTCGTTAGGTCCCGGCAAACAAAGTGTTAAAGACAATGCCTCTTCAGAAATAATAAATAATCTGTATCGAGTAAGGTGCAGAACATAAGGCGGGGCAAATAATATTATGTATGTGAAATGCCATACAACGCCTGTGTGACATTTATGCCAAGAAAAATGAATTGACATCTAGATTTAAGAACCTTCAGTCTGCAGATAGCACACTTTTTATGTCCGTCCTTAACATGAGCAGTTTGACAAGTGGCACAATTTTTATGATGGTTTCTTTAACACGAGCAATTTGACATTGTAAAGAAGGAGTACAGGCGTACACTTTTAGGCGTCCCAAGATCAGATTTGACACAAACTTTCAAGAAACCGTAACAATACCCCGAAAAAATCAGCGTAGAAATGACTTATTTAATGTCAGAAAAAAAAAAAAACAGCGAATATAGCATGATTTATTTCAGTACCGCTAGCTTTTCCATAAAACAAACAAGAGCTATGTGTCCATTATTAGATCTGTATGTGCTGCAAGTCAAATTTTTATAAAACAAACAAACAAACAAAGAACCTCTCTCTTTCTACTATGTGTAAGTTATTCATAGCAAGTTCCACTCCTGTAGCTAATAGTACATTATTGACGTTGAGAGTATGAAAGTATTAAGTGCAAATTGTGATTATCCGTCTGCATCCCCCCCCCCCTTCCTCCCACACACTTTTTTTCCTTTTAAACGTTTCTCTTTCAAAGTCATCAAGCCATCGGCAGATTGCCTTTCTATTTTTGCGTGTTTTCAGAAAGAATGGACTCGGTCCTGATTGACACCGAGTATATCACCCAAAAAAAATGTTTATCCTCATTCATGTATGTTTTGTAGGCGAGGCGACCAGTCACCCAGCTAGACACTTCCAAAACTAAGTGCCTTTTTCTTAAGGAATACCACAAGAAGAAACCTTTTTCATTTAACACATTTGGCTGGCATGGAGAAAAATGTATACCTTTTGATCTATATTTTAATTTTCAATAAGATTTTGTTAAAGAGGAAAAAAGTGCGAGACATTAAAGCTCTGTGTTTGATCTGACTTTTCGTGTTGAAATTTAGTGTATCATTTTAATCCCTTTAATAGGCCCATAAAAGTATACAAGTCTATTATTGATATTTATTGCTTCATTTCAAAGATGCATATTTGCACCAACTTTCATCTTATATAAAAAAAAATTGACAAAAGTTCTAAGCATCACTCCTTTTTATTTCTTGTTATTTTATTTATTTATTTATTTATTTATTTTTCATTTATTTATTTATTGTGAAAGCCAAACTAATAAATAGTGATTCTGACGGGGGAACAAAAACAAAGGATTTATTTTTACACCCAAAACGTGCAGTGTCGATACGACTATCGAAACGCGGAAGAGAGGGACAGAAAATCTGCACAGCTTTAGGAGATCGTTGCATGTTCTAAAACCGCTCATGTTCTTAAGCAAGCTATATGTGAACACAATAGGCTTTTATGTTACAGGGAGCGGGAAAATACCTCAAGCGGGAAATTAATTGTCTTTCTCTGAGAAAGGCACCGAACGTGACAACACGGTGTCGGAATTTCAAACATCCTCGAAATGTATTTTGGGAAACTACGTAGCTATAAAAAAATAATAAAAAATCAACGACGGGCGCTGGCTGTAAAACAGACATTATACAACACATATCGAGAGAAAGACTGTCCCTTCTGTAGACAATGGGTCCTTCTTGACAAGTTTTTTGGTTTTTTTTTTTTTAAGAATGCCTCGAAATGGTGTCTATAGGAATCATAAACTTCATGTAGAAATGTTGTACCAGGAAAGATTATGAAACTGAAGCAGAACCTTGATGCTCCTCATGGTTAGTTAGTTATGTCAGACTTCAACAAGGCGCCACTGTGCTAAGATTCTGGCTTCATGTACCGGAAATCGTTCCGCGGTCGAATAGGATTTTAGTAAAGAGTTAAAAAAGATACTCGAATACAATGAAGTCTACAGAATAGACTGAGACAGCGCTGTCAAAACAAATTTCCAAACTTCGAGAAGGAGCACTGATCTATTTCTTGCCATTCAGATAAGAAATATAGGCCAACACAGTGTAATACAAATAAGAAAAACTAAACCCAGATCTCTCGAAAATGAAATGAAATAAAAACTGAATAAAAAATGAAGCTTTAAAAAATTAAGGAAGAGGCTTTAACTTACTTTAGAGTAATGCTACGTAAAAGACATAAACATGAGACTGGAATGAAAATGCTGTGTAATATTGCAAACTTCAAAATAATAATGAAGCAAGGCAATCATATCAAAGTTGTAATGTCAGCAAAATTAGGCATAAATAAAATGTAGAAACAAGATGTAGAAATCATCCAGATCAATACAGAGGGATACACTTATGGATGAAAGGGTGAATGAGTGAATGAAAAAATTAATTGATGAGTGAATGGATAAATGCCTAAAAGAATTGACTGATTGATGACTGATTGAACTATTGATCAATTGTTAATTGAGTGATTGATTGATTGCATTCTGTGGAAAAACAATTACAATGTATTGCTGAGGAATAATTATATTCGAGAATTTGAAGCGGAAATGGCACATCTGCAAAAACTAATGTTTTTAAGATGCAAGCGATAGAAACTATAGTGCCTTTTAGATTTGTCACAAGTTCGTGCAAAATACTTAAACACCTTTATAACATTTTCTCCAACATTTTATCAAAATATTCGAAGGCGTCAATGCCCAAATGGAATTGTTTTTATATATATATATATATATATATATATATATGACAATCTGGCTTTATTATATTCCTGATATGAATTACATGGGGTTTTGATAGGGCTAATAAAGTCCACTTTTTTGTATCTGAAGCGAATTGATAAAACAGCTGTGGTTAGCAGCCTGAATATCTGAAACTAACTATATGAAATAAATGATACTGGCTGTAATCATCCCATCAGGGCACTTACATACCGGCACATGTTATAATGAGCCATCACATAATAATACATGATCTTTGTTTGCTTTTGGTTTGTTTGTGTTGGGGTTTAACGACACATCAGCACGATTACGGCTATATTGTGTCAAACACAGTAAGATACTTTACACATCAAGAAGAAAAGAGGAAAGAAAGCAGGACAGAAGACAGGAGCAAGGAGAGAGGAGAGATGTCTCTCCTGGAATGTCGAGAATTTTTTTTTTTTCTGAGTTTCAAAGATGAGCTACCAAAAGATTAGAGTCAGTGCTTTTTGTTTGCTTGCTATTTGCTTGTTTAACATATCTGCAAATGTCCTGAACTGGTAGACACACAGAGATTCCAAGCAAAAGCATCTATACTTCGAGAAAAGTGCGAACTATTATCTCTTTGAAAGTATTATAGTCCCAACGATTGTTGTGCTAGGCGGTGGGTATACGTCTCTCAACCCCCTGGAGGCGGTTATTTCGTTTGTGCTAGGCGAATATTAGTAATAGTTCCGGTAGACATTGTCCAGACTTCCTGTTCGAGGCACGAAGATAATGATCCCATAATCTTGACCTATGTAAGCAACGTCCTCAAGACAAAGATACCGTTGATGTATGAGTGACAACGAGGAAGCCGGGAAGAAAGTAAGAGGTAAACAGTTGTAACGCATTCTTGACCATTTGGATTTATAAATGAGACACTCTGGTGCAATATTAGAGCAGTGACTTGTGTTAACCATGCACACTAATACATGTATTAATAATAAGAAGAAGAAGATTATGTTATAGGTAACGAAACAACAGTAGTCTTTTGATGAAGCTCGTAGATCGCAGAGATACAACTGTTGTAACCATTTGGGTTATAGCCTACATGTGTTGATGTTTCTGGTAATGTTGGTCATGATTACTCTCTAGGAAATAAATAACTATAGCTCAGTTTACACTCTACTTATTTTTTGTTTTGCTTTGTTTTGTTTTTTAATATCCACAATAAATTATTATTATTGTCCTGTTGTATTCTATTGCATTTATACGCGACAGATGGCAACAGGTTTGAAAGAGGATTGAAACTCACTCATACCAAAAGAAAATCTTCTGAAATCAAACAAACAAAGGCATAATCTAGGGGGCCAGGAATACTGCAAATGCAGAAACGTAGGGGAACATTGGTATCCACAGCATGTTAGGTAACATTATAAGTTCTAAGATTTAACTAAGGGCTTAAGGCCAAGTCTAGTTAATAACTGAAAGCATAGCCAGACTTCATGCCTACAAAATAGAAGCCAATTGATATTATTTTATTACCCACTACTAAACTTACTTACTATTCTGCGAGTTCAGAATAGCTGGTACAAAGCATTTTTACTTCAATTTAGCTTAACTATTTCACTTAAGTCACTGAAAGATCGACTCCAAGTTCAGAATTCGCATAGTTCCGAGTGGCTGTTTCTTTATAGTGGATTAGGATGTCCAAGCCATCATTTCTGACTGAGTTACGTGAGAGGTGACGAAGGTCTTGGCGTGACAGTAACGGTAGGCCTATGTCAAACAGTCACTGGCCAGCATTTCCTGGTCTGCTGCTGTGTAATTAGAAAACTGTCGCTATCGTTCACGTTCTCATCACGAACAGAACAGATCTATGTTCGCTATGTTTGTTTACTATTTGCACATGGTCTAAGTAAAAAAAGATATGCAAACCGTAATTTTAGACAATGATTCTTCACTGTATATGACATAAACAAAATGTTGGTTCTGTGATAAGGCAAAGAATAGAACGACCAATTTAACAACAATAATAATAACAACTGAGAACATCTATATAGCGCTTATCCCTGTAAAGTGTACAAGCTCTATAGATACCTCTACATGTATATCTGTCTACCTACTTACCTACATATTTATCTACCTATCTACTTACCTATCTACCTATCTATCTATTCGTCCGCCTGTCTGTCCGTCCGTCCAGCTGTCTATTTTTCTGTCTGCCTAGCTTTTTTTTTTTGTGTCTATCTATCCATCTGTCCGCCTGTTTGCCTACATCTACATGCATACAACACAGACATTAAAGAAAAAAATCGAGGTGAAAAGGACAATGAAACACTGAGGATGTATGACTCAGGACAGGACAGATGTTCTCTTAGGTAAAGTAAACATAATGTGTGGATGATTGCGCATGGCACATAACTTATGTAAGCAAGCACTCGTGCATGCAATAAACTAACATTTACTTCACAAAATCTTCGATTAATGACATTTACTTCATGAAGTGGTTGACTGCCGACATGTACTTCACAGAATCTTCGATTAATGACATTTACTTCATGGAGTCGTTGACTGCCGACATTTAACTTCACAAAACTTTGATTAACAAATTTACTTCATGGATTTTTTTTTAATTAACACTAATTTCACGGAACTTTCGACGGGCAACATTTACTCCAGAAAATCTTTGACTAACATCGGTTACTTAACAGAATCTTTGACTAACGAATTTACTTCATAGAATCTTTGAGTAACGACATTGACTCCACAGATTCTTTGCTTA
>JBCEWB010142455.1:0-10901 GCA_039654565.1 Peronia peronii | reverse complement strand
AGATAGATAGATAGATAGATAGATAGATAGATAGATAGATAGATAGATAGATAGATAGATAAATAGATAGATAGATGTAAGTAAACAAATATGTATATTAATAATAAATACATGAATAACAAATAAATCAACACATAAATAAATAAATAAATAATATATAAATAAACAAATAAATGAGGTTTTATGTAAGTGCAAAGATCGCCGGAGATCCGAATCATAAATCATGTCAGTCATCTCAGAGATATTACTCTCAGTGATGCAATAAAATTTTGTCTAATAGTTCTAGATATTACAAGAAACTATCAAGCAGTAATACCCTGTTACTATTGCGATATTTATTTCTACAGAAAAATCATCTACTATAACAAACCTACAAAGGAAAATTACGCAAGGAGGGAAGAATCGGAAAAGGACATTCGATTGATCAAAACCATCGTATACATATCGATAATGTTTATCATCTGTTACCTCCCCTACTTGACCATCTTCATCGTGAGGTTTATTGAACCTGAGGTAGATTTGATGGGAACCCAAACCAACTTTAATCAGACATTTTGGAGTATCGTCCACGTATTTTCAGTGGTCAATTCCTCTGCCAACATCTTCATCTATTTTCGAGTGAGCACCAAATATAGAGAGGTTTTCATCAGCACATTTTGTCGTAATCACTGTATGAAAATATCAACCTAAAAATCAGCTTTTCTTTTTTTATAAAAAGTGACATAATTGAATGGCGATTCAATAGATATGTCAATGTTTTCTTTTTTTTTCCGCTCAGAAAAATATGAAAGAAACCAGTTGAAGAAATCAGAGATGCATTGAATAAATGTTTAATCAAGAAAAAGTGGAATGCATAGGAAACTTGATTAAAAATTTATCTGTAATTTTCTCATCTGTTACTATGTATTCTGGCTTTTGCAAAGGTTATATATTACGCTCATGAACTGTGTTAGAAACTTTGTTTATAGCTATACTGTTTGTGACCACTTCTGTTAAAATTCGTCTTGTCATATTTATTGGACTCTAATTTCATGATAAAATGCCATGTTTTTTTAGTATGTCTGTATGAAAATTGAAGAAACATCGCGAAGTGCTTATGTAAGGCATTCTCTGCATGTGAGACCTTTAATTTTGTTGAATAAATCTAACATTTTACCACTCAACAAGAGTAATTTGATTGCATTTCTGACTGATGTCAGTATTCATCGATATCTTTGTATTTACAACCATGACAATCTACTGTGCTTAAAGAGAATACGTTTATCTGTTTCAAGCAATACCACTAAAGCAGAGCCTTTGGCTGTCCCCCAAAAAGTAATACATGTTGTACAACTGGAGTCAGAACTCATGATCTTCGCACGCTGGTTGAGTGTGCCCGATAGAACGCTGACATTTCTCGGGCGGGGGGAGGGGGAGGCGCAAACGCTGATTGGGCCAGTCGCTGTAACAATCCTAATGTATACCGATCGTCTAGTAGCGCAACAATCTTTAAATATCTTCTCTCTGAAAGCATGCAGATATATATATTTGACTCAATTCTATCTATCAATAATATCCTTCAATGAGGCATATTTTTTTTTGAAGAAAAAAAAGCAACAATAAATAAGTAACCAAATAAATGCAGGTTTGATATGTTTGTGAAGAATATCAGACTTACATTCTGAGTCACTCTATGTACAGTCTAGACAGATGTAGATCTAGATAAATTTCCAAATGAATTTCTTTTCCTGTCAGAAATCGGAGAGTTCTAAAGCCAAGGAGGTGATCTACAAAAGAGAAAAAAAAAGAATTGTTAGTACAAATACTGACTCCTTCAACTAGAAAAAATAAATCAGTTATAATTTTTACAATTTTTTTAAAGACCGAATGAAGTACTGTTTTTGGATCTCATTGTAGAAGTTGTTGTTGTTGTTAATTTTAATCCCATTGTGCATTTTCGTTGTTATTCTGGCTGTTGTTATTTGAATCGCTTGTGCTTTGATTTGGCTTTGTGTTCGTATAATTTGAATCTGGTTTCAACCTAGAGTGCTAGAATGCCAATTCCTTTTTTTTTCTTCAAATTTAAAACATCCAAACTTATGTCACATGGGTAATGTGCACAAACAGAAATGAGATTTTACTTCCCATAGATTGTGAAAATAAAGGAAAAATCACGAAACCAAATACATGTATAAATGTATCTATATGCGTTCGCATGTGTTTGGGTATGTGTGTGTGTGTGTGTGTATCCATTTTTTAAAGACACTTGATTTTCATGATTTCTGTTATTTTCATAAGCCATATCGTTATGTGAACTTATATCTAAAAGCATTGGAAATTAAGGAAACTGTCTTTAATAATATCCGTTCACCCTAGTCTCTCTATCCTATGCTTGTTAAATAAATTTATTTTATCTTGAGGTGAAATATCAGCTAGATGCTGTTTGTTTTGCAATAACTATGGCTAAAATACCTAGCCTGAAATGGAGATCAGTAAAAATAGCTGGCATCTCATGACGTCTAACTTCCGGGACGGTGGAAAGCTGTGAACGACAAGAAGTAGAATGTCAAACTTTATATCATCTGTGTCGTCTGGACCATAACGTGCATTATTATGCTACCGAAGATGATGGGAAACCACTACTTTCCCCCCACTTAAAAATATCTAAAGTCATTTCCTTAGTAAAGGCATCAGTCCACAATGGGCTTTTGAACAATATCCTGTATCGCCATGCATGACTCCCTGCAATGTATTGTCATGGCATGAAAAGAGATATCAGGAGATTCCATTGAAAGAGATACGAACTACAGCCTCACACTCTTGGCATCATTTATCACAGGAATTATTTTATGTTGGTGAATTGGCTCAAATCTAACGTCTTTGCATAGTCGTTAAACTCATACATATCTATTTTTGTCTCAAAGCCAGTGATATATTTTCTGCAATGTCAAGGGTGAAGATAGAAACACAAGGAACAAAGAACAAATAACAACAGAGGAGAAGACCTTTGATATACGAAATAATGATAATTATTTCAGCGGTCTTGTTTATGGCTAACTTATTGTATGAAAAAAAAAGAAGTTGTGGATACGTATCACAAATAGGATATGTAGGATATTTCACTCCTATATCTGATATCTATCTACAAGTCTTCTTCTTTTTCTTTTTTTTTTTAAAGAAAAAAGCTAAAATTCTAATATCATCGTTCTGAGATTGTTTTGGAGAAACATAGTTAGTTACTCCTGTCTTTACAGAGATAATTATAACCGTCCACTGAAAAGATTTGCATCCGAACATATTATTGGGAAATCAGAAAGTCATGTGCATTTAAGAGAGTGCAGTAATTTCAGCCCAGAGTAAAGACGGGTACATATTATTGCAGAGCCACCATACCAGAACGCCGTCTTGATTAGTAAACCTCTATATTGGATTAACATGTTTTTCATTGATTTGAACACGTCGGGAAGAGGAGTGCATATCTGAGAGAAATTTAGACTGCACTGAGTTTAAACATGTTTGTTTTATACAGTAGTTCATCATTCATTACTTATTTGGCTGTTTGCGATGAATCAACGGAGGCCACCATTTAGCCATATACGATTTGTAACATCATGTAGTCTGTCATGACAAGAGCACTGAGCAATTGATTACATTGGGGCTGTATAAAATAATATCTTTATCTGTATAAAATTAATATCTTAATATCTATATAAAATAATATCTGTATAAAATAATATCGAAGGGAGGGTACAATATTGCACGAAAAGAAGGGGATCAATAAAAGATGAGAGAGAAATCGAAACCATCATCTTCCCTATTTTATTCAGATGGAGGGAGAAGCTGTAGTTTCTAACTTTGAAGAGAGGGCATAAAAAGGCATAGGTGTGTGAAGAAAGAAGAGGAGAGATCATTGTCTTACATAACCATATGAAATAAAAATGACTGATAGAAGCGCGGACTTAACTCGCAGGTCCGAGAAACAAGTCAGGCCAGAAGTATTTATTGGGGAGTTTGCGATTTCCGTCGTTCTAACAACGGAAACGCAAGCTATTTTTAGAATTCTCAGGAATTCTTGAAAAAGACTCTCTCACTTTCACGGCGCAATTTGAGTTTGCCTTTACTGAGTGTTTAGGTGGAGTTGTGCTTCACTATGAGTTGTGCTTCCTTTGTGCACTTTTCGAGATTCAAGTCGGGGGTGCATGTTTTCTTTGATCAGTTGCTGGTCATTACGGGATCCCATGATCAGCAGACCATTTACTAACAAGGTATTAGGTCTTATAGTCTTATAACGCAGCCTACACTATTACAAATGTTTTTCCTAGATCTAGACTGGTCACTACCAGATTCTAGACCTCATATTCCCACCTCCTCCTCCTCTCTCTCGCCTTCTCTCTCTCTCTCTCTCTCTCTCTCTCTCTCTCTCTCTCTCTCTCTCTCTCTTATTAGGTTAACATTTTCCTTTGTTATTTTATTGTTTGAAGAAAGTGTGTGCATTTTCTAGCTCATATGTTTCTATAAAATCTAGTGGAAGAAAACAAAGAAAATAATCATACCTACCCAAAACAGTTGACTGTTTGTTAATTGTTTGTCTTGGGATTTAACGGACCATCAGCATGATGACGGCTATATTGTGCCTAACACGGTAGGTATATTTACACGTCAAATCCAAACAGTCGAAAAGTCGATTTTTTGTAAAATTTTTATTTTTTTGATCTGTTAGTTAGTTTATTATTTTGTTTTTGCTGTTTTTTTTTTACATGTCTCTCTAATTTTGTGTTTTCCACGTCCAATCTGACAATGTAACATCTTACAGTCTGTGGCATCTCTCAATTATCACTCCGTTTTCAAACCAACAATTGGCCATGTGTACTTTTCAAAAAATAAACCTTTTCAGGGGGTGTAAATTTAATGTTTCTTTCTTTATTCATTTGTTTGATGTCAAGTTCTTTCTTTGCTTGTTTTCTGTGTTGTTTTTCTATTTGTTTTGTATTGAATAAGTGATTATCGTGGTAAGAAACCTTCATCAAACAGTGCATGCACACGATGAAAGACCTCACCCCCCTATCTATCTCGTCTCCGATTCTTGACTTTCTCCTAGGATCGGGTTAGAACACTCTAGATTAGATGGGTGTTAACTCAATGTCACCACGGCAAGTAATTTGCAACTATTTGTGTTTCAAACATCGATTGCATTGAAGCCGGAAACAATGATTTTGACGCATCTTCCCTCTATTATGTCTGTTGACAGTCCGATTAAACATCTATTAATCAGAAAATTATGTTTAAAGAATATATATACATGGACTTGAAAACTGCAGAATGGATCCATCTGAAATTTGGCAATCAACATAATTGCACATGGATCTATGTTTCTATGTACATAAACCCGAAAAAAAACTTATCATCTTTGTCGTTATTCTACAAAGGCGGTAATAATTGAAAAGTAAACTCACGAGGGTGCGTAATCCGAATTGTACGTTTGATAGTATGATGCGTTCAAAATACGTTTTCTTTGAGTACCATTGAGTTTAATCAACTAAAATATCAACATAGAGGTGCCCATGCTTCCCATATATGGATCTTGTTTTCTACTTACATAAAAGCCGAAGAAAGTTCACTATGTTTGACATTATCCTAAAAAGGCGATAAAAATTGAATAGTAAACTCGCGCGAGTATTTGATCCTAATTGTACGTTCGATAGAATGACGCATTCAAAACACCAAGCACGTTTTCTTTGAGTAACATTCAGTTTAATCACCCAAAATACCAACATCGAGGTGGGCACGCTTGCCATACACTTTTAACTTGCAGAGCAGTATCGGTTTGACCTACAATTTAAAAAATCTCCCACGAAGGCCGTGAGTTCTCATATATATATATATATATTCTCCTTGCTCATGCCGTCATTGGAAAGTGCCTGAACTGAACGTAGTCTGTATGGTTTCAAATGTAGCAATCTTCTTAGCACACGCTAGAGTGGATTGAGGAATCACAAACTCAAGGGTGTTTCAATTTGTGGACTTCCGCGGGCTCCTCTCAGACGCGGCAGAGATTCTCGCGATTTGTTCTTCTGAAACTCATGGTCGTTCTGGACTTTTTCCTTTATACAGATACCTACTCTCTTGAAACTGTTTAGACCACCGTCGAATGTTCTAAGACTAATGTCGAATCGCCTTCGAAAAGCGCGCTTCACCTTGACAACTGAACTGTTTTCGCGAAATCCAGATCGCAGTACGCTGTTTGCCAAGGGCTCGCCATTTCTAGGATAAACAAATAACTGAACGTTGCCGATAGAACAACACGATTGCACGGCCCCCTGTGACAGTATTCAAAATTTAAAAATATCCTCTTTCAAATGGTCACTGACTCATTCCATGACGATGCCTGAGAACGGAATCAATGTATCATGAAATCGGTTCATTCTTATTGAGAAACCTGTATTTATTTGAATCCTAGAGGTTATTTGAATTTTTCAGTGTCATACTTTTCTTGAAACAGGGGTGACGATTCATCTGCTGACCTCTAATTTCAGTTACAGTCCTTCGGTCTTATTATGAAGACACGTTCGTGTTATGAAAATCTTGCATGCGTCATACTGCATTTCAAAAACTATGTTATCTATTTTCAAGCGATAAATCCAGCCTCATCTCATTCATTTTCAAACACCCAATCTAATATAAGAGCGGGCTTGAAAAATTATCTGCTTGTCTAACACTGATAATCGCGTTATTCACCTGATAATCACCTAATGTGTGGTTGTTATTTTTGACATACAAAATGAATTATGGTGGATTTCCTCTAACTGCGAAACTTTGACTTAATAATCTTTCATAGATAAGCTATGCATTTCTTCTTCTCTAGCTTTTTCTTCGTACATCAAAATTCTCGACAAATTGATGGCTACTTTTACTCCTGCTGTTATTCACACCAATAATTCTAATTTTCTTTTCGCTCCGATTTTCGCAGTGTTATAATAATTACGAACAATAATGGTAGTTGGCAGCGGTTGCTTTCTCACAATGCAAGGTTATAATTATGTGTTTGGAATTGCTGCGCCAGGCGGCATACTGTTTATGAATAGTATGTCTATGGTCTCGACCTCTATCTACTCTTTTTTCTCTACCCGCTTTCTTGCTCTTTTTCAGTTTCATATTTTCGTAGCCTTTCAACCACCTGAAAGGGACTATCTCGGCCAGTGATCAGGTCAGACCGCATTAGTCGACATCATAATTTACTTTCATATGCTTTCTTTATGGTAGTCCCGCCTTTCTCTAGGTAAAAGCTTGGGATTTATATACATAATAATAATGATAATGAAATAAAATTTAAAACTTAAAAGAAGAAAGAGAAATAAAAAAAATACTAGAAAGAGAGGAGGAAAAAGAAAAAGACAAAAATGGCCTAAACTCCACGAGAATGTGGCCGGAAGAGAATGACGTTGCTCCCTATGCTCTTTCTTTCGCTCTTTCTATCGGCCTGTCTATTTCACAATCTAGACATTTATGTATATTACTATTCGTGACATGTAATGACCAAGACAAGAAAAAACGAAAAGATATATCACAAAATGTATAACAGATTTATCTACATCAGCAAAGTAACACAAGCTAGGGTTGTACCATGAAGATTTGTATTTTTTACTATCCTCATTTTTTTCAATAATTCATGACAAAGAAGTCATTGGCGACATTGCTCAACAGCTATCAATCATCAATTCTCCAACAGTCTTCAAACATAGAGGTGTATCCATGGAAGTGGTGATGGAGAAAGACAGTGTGACAAAAATCATCAAAGGTACAGACAACAGACCGGACCCTATGGATTTCACAGTTGATAACACAACAAGAGTATCCCTGGCTCTGGGACATGTCCATGAGTGGGTGGGCGATGAGGCGTTATGGTATATTCAGATCACACTTTTCATGATCGGTGCTGGAAGTTTTTCCTTGTTTGGCTGCCTGACGAACTTGGCCAACATCGTCGTCTTTTTCAAACAGAAACTTCAGGTTAGAACAGAGACGACTCGATCAGACAATTATGTGATGTTGTAATTTTTATTCATAGACAGATCATTCTTTTTATTTATTTATTTATTTATTAACTTTTCTGCCTACAGCAATGCCTACGATGTATTTCCGAATCACGAAATAAAGTATGTGATTCGAATTAGTATGACATGCTTCCCCGTCCGTAATTCTGCATAGAGTCACTATGATCCCTCCTGGCGAATTGTGCACCCTTCTCCATCCGCCACATTTCTGGATAAGTGTTTAGGTCTCTGAAAATGTTTCCTTAGACCTCCCATGAGGTTTATATGGCTGTTCCTTCACAGTGGTAAGGTCTTCCTGCAGGTTCAGTACATTATATTATTAATCAATAATAATAATTATATTATTAATGGACCTGTTTATTGTTTATTTGTAACATTATCTGAGTATGAGTGATAGACTTACAGTCTATGATGATGTTACCATCTCTCCACATTGGCTTAAATCTGGAAAGTGAAATCATTGTCTGTGCAGTTATTGCAAGGAATTTGAATTTCAATCCTTCCTGACTAATGATTGGCCCGAAATAATTGAAACAAAGCATAGTTTCGAATTCTTGACAATGTGTATGTACTAAAGTCTGATTAGAATGCTGGTGTTTGCTACGATCTCATTTGATGTGTCTCGCATGAATTTTTTTCAGGACTCCGCTAACGTCACTCTATTTTGCTTGTCAGTGTCAGACTTTGGACTTTGCCTGCTCACACTGACTGCATCAATCACTCGATCTCTGGAAGCTGCCAATCTGAGTTTGTCTGTAGACATCCCCTCTCTGAACAGATTTCTGTTCAGAAGCAGGTATAATTCATAGACATTTGTTGTTGTTGTTGTTGTTGTTGTTGTTGTTGTTGTTGTTATTGCTATTATTATTGTTGTTATTGTTGTTGTTGTTGTTGCTGCTGCTGTTGTTGTTGTTGTTGCTGTTGTTCTTGTTGTTGTTGCTGTTGTTCTTGTTGTACTTCTTCTTTTTCTTTATCTCCCGCTGTTCTAGTTCGTCGGTGTATCAAAAGATCCATGTTAGATACATTTTGATCATTTGTAAATAACAAGCATCCCAGAACCTAAACACTTTTAAATGACAGATGCCATCTACAGTCCATATATTAGTTAAAATCAAATGAAATGTTGACATTTTCTGTAATCTTTTTAGGGGTGTTATGAGCGAACTGGCGATGTTTACCACGGTCTACCTGTCCCTGGAGCGATGTTTGTGTGTCATAAAACCTCTGACGTTCAAATATCTTATCACCAAACAGAGGACAATAATTGTACTGGGTCTCATGTACACTGAAGTCGCTGTCATGAACGGTCTGTGGTTTTCCACATTTGGTTTGTCCTGGTGAGTGCACACATTATGAATGTTTGAGTTGAAAGCATAGCATTAAATCATTTGGCTATGGATGAATGAACGTGTTATGTATATTAAACCTCTCTGGGTTTAATACAGTTAGATCTAGTCCCTGATTTGACATATATTTTGTATTTTTGCTTTAAATGTGAAGCAGTCATAGCTACCTTTGTGAAAAAGATGTTTTGCTCTCATGTTTTTACAATTTGATGGATTTTTCAGAGTGTTACACCAAATTCTCAGCTACTCAAAGAGATATAGCCTGAAACAATGAAAACTATCACTAAAACACATTTCCCAAGAAAGCATCAGCTTTTCCAAACATTTCTGACTTTTTTTTCAGAGTTTAACAACCAGTCACCATTTTTAGATATTATGCACGAACGTGAGCGTAATTCTATGATACATTTCTGTATTGCAAAAAAAAAATATAATAATTTGCTTAGTCTTGTCATGACCTATTAAACTAATCTTGTCAACATTTTTTACTTAATAAAAAGATAAAATATTAATGTAAAACAGAATACTAGTATCTTTCGTAAAAAATAATTCAGAACTTTTTAAAAATAACTTTTGATATGAACTAAACAATTCAAATTCCACCGCTGTTATGAGATCTTGCAAACTTATCAAAACATTAATGTGCCCATAAATTTAATAGTGGACCATGAGCTTTGCAGAGGACTATTATAACTCTCAGATTGATGATGCCTCTTGTCTTGATTTGAATCTCCCCCCAACCACCCACCCATAATGTCGCATAGCATTGTTGTCGTGCCTCTTGGATGAGCTGTGTATCCAAGTTCTCCACTGCTCACGACTGCATGCTAGGCCCTCGGTTTCTGCCTGAGGTTTCCCCGTTCACTCTGCCATGTTGTCCACCCAGCGTTTCTTCTGTTTTCTTCTTCTCCTCCTCTTTTCAGTATGGTCTTTACAAGGCTACTATGCTGTCGTACTATTTCAGCGTTCTTAGTTTGATGGTTATGAGAAGATTTTTCAAATGGACCGATGTGCTGTTTATGGTTTCGCCAAAGTGATTGTGTGTTATACGGTTAAGGTGAGAAATGCCCAATTTGGAGCGGGAGTATTTTATCCTATTCCTTCACTTGATGCTGATGTGACAAAGCAAACAAAATTTAGGGACTTTCATTTATTGTGTCTAAACGGGACTTCTTCGTCCTCAGGCAATTCAATGAGAGAACAAATTCTACCCGTTTGTTGTTGTACGTCAGGCCTACAGTCCTCAATGTCCCACAGGTTCACACCACTGTCAATGGAGTTATTTTGCCGTTTACTGCCATGACTATAGTAACTGCAGCAACAGCTACTATGGTTCTAGGATTACAGAAGGCGTCCAAATTCAGGTCTGATTTTAGAATGCGATGTAATCACTCTATATTGAAAGAGCAGAGAGAATGAAACATACAATTTATAAACTATCTATGTCTGCAGGTAGATAGATAGATAGATAGATAGATAGATAGATAGATAGATAGATAGATAGATAGATAGATAGATAGATAGA
>JBCEWB010142444.1:0-10901 GCA_039654565.1 Peronia peronii | reverse complement strand
ATAGGCCAACAGTACATGATGTAGCCCAGTCCGGACATATAGTGTTATGTGTTAGACACCCCCCCCCCCCAATCCCACCCTCATGCTAAGTGGTCGTTCACGTGCACCAGTCATTCATGATCTGATCATCGCTTGGCCCACGATCGCTCATGTAGTTTCCTTTTGAACCAAAATCTTTCATTAACCGTGGTGTTGGATCCTGCCCCTCGTTTTGTTTTCACTTTCAGTCCGCTTGTTGCTAACCAAAATATAGATCTAAACGATGTAGATTCATCCTGGGATCTTTTACTCAAAAATCTGGTTGGATGCCGACAACCTATTTAGCTTACAAATACATGTCTTTAAGCGTGCATCATCGGACAGAAGACGACAGGCTGCCCATAACGTGCATCATCGTGTAAGCTTACATGTCTTGTCTGCTTACTTTACGTAAGAGGGATAAAAAATGAAAGAAAAAAAAAAAAAAAAGATGGAGTCTCGGCGACTCAAACATAATTTTGGTGTGAAATTTGACCGGCCTGTCATTCTATTCGAATATCTCTGCCAGCACTCAGGATGGGAGTTGTCTCACTCACGGGCTATTTTCTGTCTATGAAATGGCAATTACGCCTACTTCTTTTTGTGGTAGCTATCAGTATCACTGCCAGACTTTAACCGCTTCACTGCCATGCATCATTAATTTTTTTTGTAGTCCAATCAGTTTTCCTCTCTCCATCCACTGCTATCCCCCACCCGCATTCAGTCCCGCCAACTGCGTGAACCCACTGGCACTGACCTCTACTTTCCCATGGGCAATCAGAACTGTCAAGAATCCGTTGTTCAGTATTACTGTTACATGCAGAAACAGATAGATGTGAAATGGCGGTCAGCGGTCGGAACATTGGATCAAAGGGAAAGCAGGGATGTTGGCTGACCATGAACCTACAACGTACTCCCCTTCCCACCCTACAGTGAAGTGGTAGCGCGCCTTCTCCTTCAGAAATGTAAGGATGGCACATTGACAAAAGAATAGAAATTTGTGCAATGAATTTTCTACACTTTTGTGAATAGTGCAAAATGCACTCGATCTTGAATTAAACTAAAACTGTTCATTATGTTATGAATCTGCAAAGAATGTAAGAAATGCAGATATAATTTAATGTGTAATATTTATATCGAATGAAACCTTAAGTTCACATGTGGATGTTTCATTGGTTTATTATGTAATACATAGTAATTCTAGGTAGGAACTATGGGTCGGTAAATTTCCCCCCTTTTCCCTGATTTTCCCTCCTTTTTGAGTCAGATATCCCTCCTCCGCTGTTGTGAGGGTAGGCAGGTCCGGTTTATTGGTGTAATAATATTGTGGTGTGGTCTAAACTATAATATTTATATTAGTTTTGTACTGACAGTCGATCGAAACTTTACATTTCAGTTTTCTTGAAAAGTGTTTTTTCGAGGGGGTGGGCATTTTTTTTTTCTTAATCATTTCCACAGTTTTGGTCCAATGCCTTTGGAATTTTGCATTATGTTTCCTGATATATTGCTACTTGTAGCTGAAAAAGTATTATTTCTATAATTTATATACTTTTGAAGCAGTGGGCCATGAATTATGTAATTGTCATACTTTATTTATTGCTTCCACATACCTCCAAATTCAGAAGCATTTCATGCCTGTAATAAATACTTGAAACAAAAAAAAAAAAAGTTGTCAGCTATTAAGTTCCATGTGTCTGTGAAAGAAGGCATCAAGAATTGTGACTGTATGTTCATAAATAAGAAAATGATTAAGAAAATAAAATTATCATTGAAAATTCAATGTGGCCGCCATTACCACGGCAACCACAAAGTTTGTGAAAAACTTTAAATCTTGGTTGTACTTACTTAAGCCCGTGGAACATGATTATACATCATTTGGGTCCTAAGGACCAAAAATAGCGAAAATAGAATATCGGGCCCCCTTAATTAATTCTGTGCAGGCTTTTTTTTTTTCTCTCCCTATTTTCCACCCATTTTGTTTCTTATTATCTCAGTTAGGGAAAATCATCTGTGTTTGGAGGGAATGTGATGTCTCCTCAATAATTTTCTTTGCTAGAAATTCCTGTTTCAAATAACTAAACTGCACTTATTTAAAATTTGCATTGCTACACAATATAAAAATTACATAGTTACTTTCACTTACATTCATATATTTGTTATTGGGTGATAATGGGTCATTAATGGTCAGAGAATGGGTCAGAGATGGTGCATTGGCTGTTCTCATGTTTCATTATTTTGTCAGATGATAATATCTGTCTTATTAGAATTTAATGTGAAAAATGTGTTAAAAATTTCACACAGGTGGTAAGTATTGTGCAGCGTTTGTAAAATTATTTTGACTCAGTATCCTTTTTTTTTTTTTTTTTAAGAGATAATTATCCAAAGCTGTATGCAAGGATATTGAAAATCTAGGAAAATATTGCTTTGTACTCAAAATTTGTGTTGATCACCAAAGAAAGATCTCTTAGGTGGGTGATTGATATATAACGATTAGAAAAATTTTAGTTTTCTTCTGTTTAGAGATGGGCATGGCTTTTATTTTTCTTCAGAATATGGTATCAGTATTTCAACACCATTGCTAAACATAAATATGCAGAATTGAATGTGTTTTATTCTGGGGCAAAAATTACTTGGTAACTATTCCTGAATGCTGAGATATTCATATTCTCGACTCCTTATCCTGTATAATCTAATTGTCTTAACAAAGCCACTGTTTGAGACCAGACTCCCTTCATCCTGTAGTGCAACATATAATTTGTCATATTTTTCATCCTTCCAGGTTCCCAATAACCTGGTGCGTTTGAATGCTGCCAGTTTGTTCTTCCGGGTCTTCCCCCTGGTACCAGCCAGAAGTAACACTGCGGAAACTGAAGGAAAGTTACAGGAACAGTTTGATCACATGCATGTAAGAACAAGTAGATGTGCTGGTTTCACTGTGATTAACTATGGCTATTCTGCCCACCATTGTAACATTGTGATTAATTTGCCCAAAGTGTCACAGTACCTTTTCTTTCCATGTATGAAAACATCAAGAAAATCTTACGCAATAATTTTTTATTTATTTATTTTTTTTTTTTTAACCTAACTTCCCGTTGCTTTTAATTTTTGTCCCATTTCTTTGTCACCTGTTTGTAAAAAAATGGGCTTCAAGTTTGTAGTAGCTTTTGCCACTGTTGCTAGAACTTGTGAGATTGTAAGTCATCTTATGTTGCATTGTTCTTGTGTAGTGTCCAAGGTTCCTCTAGATCATTACATGGCCTAGCCCGTATTTTATTTCTCTTTTTTTTTCTTTTCTTTTTTAAAATTTTTTAATTGGAACTTTTTTTTTCTGGTGGAAAAGGCTTTTCCTAGTATTTTTGTTACTTTTTGTTTGTTTATTTGTTTTTTGTTGTTGTTGTTGAACTGTTTTTGTTGTTGTTGTTGAACTGCTGACAAGATTTAGAGCCTTACTGTATTTCTCTTTATGACAAAATTATGCCATCTTCCCCTTCTGTGTACTCAGACTCTGCTGGGAGATGTGTGTCAGGAAGTGCGGCAAGTTGCAGTAGAGGGCATAGGGAGAGTTGTGGACACCTTCTGGGAGATTATTCCTGGACATGTGAGTGAAACAGTAACAGACCCATTCAATAACCTTAGAATTTTTTTTTTAAATGCACATCTCTTGTTACCGTGGGTTAAGAAAAATAAGTGCTATAATTTATTCAAAGCAAAGACCATCACAATTTCAAGTATGAAATGTGTTTTAGTATTTCTCTATGCCTTACCTTAAAGGCTGTTTTAGATCATGTCAAACATAAGTTTGATGTCGATGCTTTCTCCTATAAGATTTATATAATTTGCAATTCAACAACCTGTGATTTTTTTGTGCATGACTCATGACCACAGATTTTTTGATACACAGGGATGTCAAACTTTCGACTTTAATCAGAATTGGTCGTCGCTGACTCTCCTACTTTTGGCTGCTCAGCTGCCAGCTTTGCTGAATCCACAAGGCAATCGTGGTTTTATAATTTTTTGCAAGTTGCGATAGAAATCCCGCACAATGACAGTGAAACTGGAAGTACGAAAGAGTTCTGCTCATGGCTCGGACGATAGTCGGACTGTTGTTCGGCAGGTGTTTGAAGGTCAAAGTCAAAGTTCTTAGCACTTAACTCTTTCCCTACTTCGAGCTGGAAAATCTGGCTCGGGCCGGAGGTCACGGCTAGACTTTGAGCCGGAAAATTCGGCTCAGTAGATACACATACTTTGCCGATCCAGTATTTCAAAGTTTCAGATAGAAATAAACAGGTTTACTTGCGGGGCATCAGAGAAGAGCGTCAGTTTTGAAAGCGAGTTTGAATGAGCGAAATCTGTACAGTGAAAGTGCTTTTTCAGTTAGTTTTTTTGTGGAGGTCAAGTTCGTTTTCATTTCACATGGAGCTAGGGCCCTTAGTGAATTGTTCACATAAACCTGTATGTCCTGGAAAAGTGCTAGATTTGTGTGGAATGAGGATTTACAATCAATTCTATCGGACAGTGAATCGCAGTGTTAGTAGATCTAGATCTAGATCTTTGAACTGTAGGTTGAAAAATATGTAAAATATATTGTTTTGAGTTATTGTTGTCAAGTTTCTTGTCATTTTTCTTTTCTCACACAACACCAATACATTCATAAATATTTTATTCATGTTCTATGATTCCTCACGTTTTATTTGATACCTATTTTGCACAGTTTGTTTGCTCCGGGCTGTTGTAGCAATTGATTTATGTAGTGAAAGTGTGGTCAGCAATTCGGTCATGAAATTGGCCGTGTCCGGAAGTGACCAGCTATGGGAAATAGGTCAATTAGGGAAAGAGTTAATTCCTCACACCCGACCACATATAGTCGGGTGGTTGCATGAGAGTCGTTAATGGAAAATCAACACATCAGATTATTGAGGACAACAAACAATGTGCCCATGATATTAGAAAGACTAGTGTAAAAGGGCAGCTTTCACGATCTAGATCTAGATAGATCTAGTCTAGTTACGCTTGATGATTATGATGACGGCGCTCCTTGTGGGATCTTTTTAGTTCTTAGAATTTCCACTAGCTGTATAATTTTATTGTTCCGTCTCAGGATTTTGTGAAAACTTGCAAACGTTTCTCAAAGCAATGAAAGCTTCTAGCATGAAAACCCTAGATTTTTAAAGAGTTTTTTTACTCTTACAAACCGAACAGCACCAGACAGCCATCATAGAATTGGGGGGGGGAGCAGAATTTTTTGACTTTTTTGTGAAAACAGTTTGACATCCCTGGATACACTTCTGCTTTGCCAAAATGTAATGAACTGCTGCACCCAGCGATACAAGGTGGGAAAGTGCCATAATTTGTCCTAGTATTCTTTTCTAAATATCAAAGAAATCAAGACAGTAGCTGACAAAGGTCAAGCATGATGGCAGACTATACTTCAAGATGGGTTATGCCATTTTGAAAAATTGAGGTAATGTTTGGTGAGAAAATGTTCAACGGTCCTCTGGCACTGGAAAGATCCATTGTCTGTTCCATCTGCAGGTCATTCAGAGCTTCATGGCCCGCTTGGTGGGAGACTTGATCTATGACAGTTCAAGCCCAGGTGTAAGAGTAGCAGTCATTCGTGTAAGTTGCCACTATAATTGATGTAACAGTATAGTCTCTTTTCTTTGTCAGCATTTTGTCATGCTCATTTCACAATTTTTTGTTTGTTTGTTTGGTCTTTGTGGGGGTTTTGAGTTATGATGCTAGCAGTAGTCAGTCTAAATCTTGGAAGCCATTATTTGTTGTTTCACAAATTTAATGCTTTAGTGTTCTACCAAATATTTCTTACATGTTGTTGGCCTCCTCTTTGCAAATCATCTTTATAAATTTCCTCAAAACACCAGAACCTGATGTAGTCTATTCTATGTGAGCATGACAAAATATGTCAGAGCTAGAATTTTTTTATATTTTTGTATTTATTTATTTATTTTTTTTTTTCTTGTACTTTAGCTGCCTTTTAGAAAATGAAGTTACAGAACTCAGCTTAAAATTTCCCAACTTACCATAAGCAGGTCTGCTTGGGTTATAAAATCAAACTTAAATTATATTCAAGTAAGATTTATCATTGCAGAAACCAATTTCATCATAGAAAACTCAATGGTGTGCATGAGATACCTTTTTGTATCGGTATGTCATATGTCTTGAAGTACTTCACAAAATGCCATTGTCCAGCTGTAGCAAAACTATTATGGTTCTCTGTTTGAACACATTTATATTCAACAAAAAATCATGTTTAATTTCTCAGAATGAGAAAATAAATTTATCTCATTTGTGGTCAAACTCTTGATATGATGGATCAAAAGTGTTTCTCCATCAATGACTCACACTCATAACAAAGTGACTTATATTGTGCTGTCGGTGGATACAAGATGCTGTTGGCAAAATTCTCAGTGAAAAAAAAAAAAGAATCATTGCTTAGCAGCACTAAAGATAATGAGAATTTGCACATTTTCAAAATGGTGCTTAGTTATTTTTAGGCAAATGATATGTTCATTTTTTCATTTATATGTAATAAGTCATTCTGTGCCAGGGTTTCCACCACTCTGCCAGGAGCTCTTAACCCCTTCGCTACGTAGGGGTTTCGCTAATTTATTATCACTCAATATTCAGGCTCTTGTTCCAATTTATGTAGGGGTTTTCATTGTTTTATGATTGTGTTCTTTGGTTGGGTATAGCAGCATAATCAATGAATCTAACTATGTAAAGTCATATATTTTATGAAAGATAATATAATGAACTTTCATTTTATACCAGTCAAGGCCAGATGATTTGTAATGATAAAGAAGCGCTAGCAACTGCACTGGGCCTAGAACTACTAGATCTAGATCTATCTAAATCGGTGTTTACAGTCCAACTGCAGTCACAGCAGTCACGCTATTAGTATAAAAACCTGAGTACTATGTTTCAGCACCTCCAGACTTCATAAAATTATAGACAGAACTCGTAAACATGGTGAACAGGAGAGTTACAGCTGCTCTAAGAAACGTGGTACGATGCACATCCAACTGGTCAATGGGAACAGGGGTTTCAGTTTCTTCCGGGACATACATTGTACAGCCCAGCACAAAAAGTTGTTTACTTCTGGGCTGTTTGGCGTATATCCTAAAGGGATCAAAAGTGAACGGTAATGATTTAAGAAATCAGCAAAGCTAGATGTAAAATTAGTGAGCAAACCACAACTTTTCACTATTTTCATAAGAAAAGTATTCAGAAAGAGTTACAGTTCAAGATGGCTGTTTAAAAACAAGCACTGGCAACTATCAGAAACAGTACAAATTATGATTTGGAGATCATCTGTGTATAGACTATCGGCACCATTGCAGAATTGCAGATCGTCAGTATATAGACAACTGGCATGGAAAGATTACATACTTTGGGATGCTGCACAATCTTGACACAGTTTCTTAGATTGTTGTTTTTCATTCTCCTCAGGTGATGACCAGACTGTGTGACAATCATCTCAGCATGCCTGTGCTGGAAAAACTGCTGCCACAGCTTCAAAACTTTGTCCATGACAAGTCCGAGCGAGTCAGATTGGCCATGTACGACTTACTGCTGAAAGTGAAAAAAATTAGACCCATCAAATTTTGGCATGTGGTCCCAGTGGAACACATCTTGCCCTGTTTGGCCAGTGATACAGATCCTATTGTCCGCAGGATTATGAAGCTGTTAGTTCCTTCTTTTGCTACGATGGATGATGCTCCCTCTGTGGTGATCGACAAGTGTGTTAGCTTGATCAATGACCATCCTGCAGCAGCTCGTGTATTCTTCACAAATCTGCCAAACCATATCAGCCTGTCAGAGTCCAGAAGGTACATCATAATTCTGTGTCAATATGTCCTGCAAATGTCCCCGCGATGTTGCCAAAACAAGGGAAAGCAAGAGCCAGAGATTACCAGAAAACAGAAAGAGACCCATTCAGGAAAGCAACGAAAGACCGACGACAAGAAAGAAATGAGCATGGGCAGTGATGAAGACGAAGATACAGAAGTTACTGTGCCGTGCAGCAGGAGTTCGACCAACCTGGATTTGAATATCCTGAAATTTTTACTGGAGGGGATCTGCCTGATGTACACAGGAATCAGTGCGGCTCTGGTCTCACCGGAAAATATTGAGATCAAGCAGGATTTGAACAAAAAACTGATGTTGACTGTGCGAGAACTGACAGCAATCAAGGAGGTAAACTCATGGTAATCATTTATAGGTGGTACTGTTTCACCAATCCCTTGCTTCCCCTGGCCAGACATAAGTATTATTGAACAAGTATTATAAAAAGACAAAAAATCATATTTATTTTAAATATTTATCACAGAAAAGTTTGACAAACTCATTACAAAAGGAAGAAGACATTTTTAAAAAAATTTTTTTTGGTTTCATTTTGTGTTGTTTTTTTTTTTTTCACAACAGGTATTTTTAATGCTGTATATTTCAAGAAAACGAGAGGAAATTTTTTCCCCTCTTTTCTGAGTTTGTTCAATAATGCCTGTGTCTCTCAAAGAGTAATAAATAAAATTAATATGATCTGCGAGCAGATTGAAGAAAAAAAACAATACAAGAAGGGAGTAAGTAATAATGAAAAGCAATGTCCATTAAATTTTTTGCGAAGCTGGCTGATGTGTGTTTTTTTTTTTGTTTTTTTTTTTCTGAAGTACAAATATTGTTGAAATCGGGCTTGGCTTGCCAGAATTGTCACTCCTCATATAGTCCAGGCAAGAAACCATAGGCATGTCACACTCATGATTTGTGTAGCCTATGTAAATAGAGATGTAAATGCAGGGGTGGGAAAATACATGGCTTGAAAAACATAGCCATCAAATATCAATTTCACATGGAGTGAATTTTGCATGAAACTATGGGTCCTCAGATATTGAAGTTGATATAACATTGTCTGAATTACCAACAAATTTTCTTACTTTGAGTAGTTTAGGAATAAGACTGAGCCAAAAAGAAATATAGAAGAAGCCAAAAAAAATCTGTTTTGATGCAACTTTATTGTACTTGGTATAAACCTGGCGTATTAGTAATAAGAACATTCTATGTCATTAATTTCACGTGTCATGGAAAAATAGAATTTCAGCTTTGGCAAGTGATATAAAAGTGCCACACACAATATTCAATTTATTTCTTTGTTTCTTTTCTCTTTTTTTTTTTTAAATCAGACCCCAGAGATTCTCCCAGCTCTGGTATGTCTGGCTAGCAATCTCCCAGAGAAAGCATCTGGTCGACTCAGTCAACATCTGTTGCAGTCATTGCGGGATGGTTTTGTCTCCGAGGACAGCAACTACTCTAGGATTGCCATCAAAGCTTTAATTCGGTGGGGCAAAGCTGAATCAGTCCTGAACATTTTTATGGAATCCCTTGAGTCAGTCCTCAAGAGGGATGATGGGTCGCTGGTCGAAGAAAATTCTGACATAGAACAAGTGAAGAAGAGGAAAACTGTGGCCTTCGCAGAGAGCACATCACCGCTGGATCCAGAGAGAGTTTTGGATTTGATCGGCCACATGATCAGTTTTGCTGAATGTCGTCCCATTTTGTCAGGATATCACCAGAGAAGCCTACTGGAACTAATGGAGCTGCTGATGCGGGTGATGATCAAAGCACGGAGGTTCCTAGAAGGCAAGAGTAGTGACTCTCCTGCTGTGATCATGGACTCTGTAAACTTGTATGTAAATATTTACATAGTTTTCTTCCGTCTGGCTACATTCATGTGCATCAAAGGTGAGTCTCAAGAAGAGAGAGAAGTTCTGCCATCTGCAACATGTGACAGTGCATTGAAATATATCCAGAGTGCTGTTATTTGGAGCAGCGACTGTGTGATGCCTTATCTGGATGAGAATGCTGGGAAGAGTTCCAAGCAGAGACAGGAGTTGGCCACCCGTATCATGTTCAGCACACTAAAACACGCAACCAACATGTTGATGATTGACACCTGTTACCCCCCACTGCTGGAGGACATATGTCAGCTGTGTAGTCAAATGGTCCAGCGCCCCTGGCAACACCTGTCACTGACAGAGCAAGCCTTGAGCTTTGTCTATCAGCTCACACAGGTAGGACTGGCATTGCTGAACTGTTGTTCCATCTGATGAAATGATCGGGGGGGGGGGGGGATGCAGGCTTTATTGAGATAAATTCCAATTTGGTAGGCAATGGGTCATAGGAGTTTGCTTTGGATGTGAATATGCTGGCATTAAAGTAGGCACTTCAGTGAACGCGGCCCACTGCACGAGAATCGGCCGCCGAAAATCCCGTTGACTTTTGTGATTGGAGAAAGCACTTTGCGAAATGGCGGCCATAAAGACACGGTTCTTTTCTATAAAACATCACTTCCGATACATGTTTTTAAGTGGAAATGATCGTACTTTACAATGGCATCCTCCGTTTGGTAAAAGAAATGACGTTCGAGAGAGATTCGCCTTTGAAAATGACACACATTTTAGATAGCTGGGGAAAAAAAATCTATGTACCATGTAGGCTTGAACCTTTCCTTGGGTATTAATATATTATTCATTTGCAATAAAAACTTTGGTTGGTGTATACTGATATGTTCCAAAGCAAGTTGTCATTCTCCGAAATACATTGCATCACTGTTGCTGTTGTTGGTTAACATGCAATTACACTTTTTGCGCAATTGTTTGGGTTTATTTATGATAAAATATAATGTTGAGTTGAATTGTATTTGTAGCAAAGATTTTTGTAGATTGCGTTTTAATTCTTTACTGAATACAACTTACTTTCTCTTTGTTTTCTTCTACTCACTCTAGTTCTAACAACGTAGCAATGCCAATGAAAAAAATTATTTTCAAAAAACAAAATAGTAACTTAGTGTGTGTGATAGCTCTATCTTTCCT
>JBCEWB010142411.1:0-10903 GCA_039654565.1 Peronia peronii | reverse complement strand
CCCCCCCCCCCCCCCCCCCCCCCCCCCCCCCCCCCCCCTCCCCCTCCCCCCCCCCCCCCCCCCCCCCCCCCCCCCCCTCCCCCCCCCTATCATCTTGGTGTTTTTTCATGCAACATCAAATATTGTGTAAAACTGTACAAAATGTTTGATACATCATTTGTGATCTCCAATATCTTAGCTTTTCTGACTTTCACTTCAGCATAATAAACCTGAAGTATTCATTCATCTAAATGTGATAAGATAAATGTATACATGGACTCTGGATGATTTTATGTACCTTAAGCTAATATGTTTACCTGCAACATCCTTACAAAAGCCGACACAAATGCCACTCCTATGACTGCTCCAGCAAGGATGGTAACTTTCTCCCACTGCTCATCATCATCTCCAATTGAAAATAGCTGTGAACACATTGAGACAGGCAATGAAATGAAAAATGAATATCAACCAAAAGATCACTGACTGGTCGTAACACTATTTACAAACATATATTACACAGCAAAGTGAAATGAGTCTAATGTCAAATATGTAGAATATTTGGTGTAATGGGAAGGAAAAGAGTGTACTTTACTCTTAACCCTATAACTGCTATGGCGGAAACCACTGAATTTTGATATGTCATTTCAAATCTCAGTTTAAGTGACATTGCAAATTTTTATGCACTAGAAAAAACAAACTCATGGTAATGAACTTTCTGTTTGGTATTCAGGAAACAAATGACACTAGTTTTAATATGCAGAAAACAAATGAATGGATCTGCAAAGGTTTCAGTAGTAGTAAAAGAGTTTATAAAAAAAAAAAATCATTCAGTTATGACTCTTCCATGTGGACATGTTCACCCTTGAAGTAACTGTTATTGTGACTCATCGTCAGAGAGTTAAATTTTCTTAATGAAGCCTTCCGTGACATCCACTTTCATTTTATTCCGCCACATAGCATACAACTCCAATTGCAGGACAAAGAGCAAAATAACTCTCTATGGTAAGACAAATTTACCACTGGTGCCTTTTCTACCATCCCAATTTCCATCTTTCACAAAACACAAGGACTAATGTGGACATATACTGCAAAGAGAGAAAGTCTAAATGGTTATATATAATACCAGTAGTATACAAAAGGGACCAAAACACCCCAGCGAGGTACACCCCACGTTAAGCCCCCATGTCATGCCAAAACACCCCGGAGAGGCACATCCCACATTAAGCCCCCATGTCATGCCAAAACACCCCGGAGAGGCACACCCCACATTAAGCCCCCATGTCATGCCAAAACATCCCGATATACAAAAGGGGCCAAAACACCCCGGCAAGGTACACCCCACATTAAGCTCCCATGTCATGCCAAAACACCCTGGAGAGACACACCCAACACTAAGCCTCTTATATCATGCCCTCATATATAAAAGGGACCAAAAACCCCTGCAGAGGTACACCCCATATTAAACCTCTTATTAAACCCAGCAGAGGTACACTCTATTAAACCTCTTATGCCATGCTGACCGGAGGAGGTACGGTAGCCCACGACCAACATTCCGTACGAACCCTCCATTATCCATATGGAGCTTCCCACACACATAGTGTACTTCCATTTAGACATTTGCAAGTATATACATATACCAGAAAGTACAAACAGAAACAATACGCCGAAATACGATTGGGAAGCTTGTCTGTTCAAAAGGCGAAGAAGAAGTACCATATATCCCAAGCTAGGTATATGTGAATTCGCAGAAATCTTGAAGAGCAGCCAATTAACGAAGATGTACAAGACATACAAATTTGGAAAGAGCTAGCAAACAGATGCACACATTTATTTCTTTCTGACAAAGAAACAAATACTGGAACAATCTGGATATACATTCTACGAGAGATACCAAATTCCAAGACAGTTTCTCGAGCTATATCTTCTGTCTTTCCGTAGTTTTGTGGAAGATGGAACAATATTAGACTTTGTGTATATCTATCCACCAAATCAATTTCGACCTAGTACAGGCCAACTTCGAATACATTGGAGTCAGAAAAAAGACATACAGGTCAATGTACCATTGCACTGCTACTATACCCAACACTCCTCTAATATGCTTTGGAGACAACTCTACCGGCAAATGCTGTGCCACAGACCACTGTGTTGCTAGCAAGAAGTGCATTCTTTGGAAAAACAAAGATCTTCCTACCATAAAAGTGCAAGAACGAATCCCACTAGAAGTTCCTGAAGAAACTGTAGTCCAAAACGTCATTTGCAATGTTGAGAATTTATACGACAACAATTGTCTTGGGTGGAATATGTGATATATGCAGATGTTGGAGAAACTAGTAACATTTTGTCCATGTAGAAAAAACACTTGTATATGGAGGAATATAGCTGGGGAAGATATTTGTGAGAAGCAAGGACTAGAACCTACAAAAATTGAAAAAAACTACACCACCCATCATACAGATTTGCCAAACTATGGCAAACCAAAAGGTGGAATAGAACTGGAAATAGCACCACCATACAACACGTGGAAAAATGCTGCATATGTTCCAGAGGGAAAATATATATGCAAACAATTTGTAGTAGATAGATACAACAATATGAATAAGAACAGGTTGTTGTTACTGTTGTCTAGTGAAAAATTAGCTGAACCAATTCCAAATACAAGAAGCCATCCGGGATCGTGGTGGAATAGAGAGACTGCGAGTAGTGGCACAACCGTTTGTATGCAAACTGGGTAGGATTTGCTATTCCCCTAGTTCAAAACAGAAAGACGATAGATAAGTTTCTCTTCCATTTCCTGAATAGAACTACTACAACCACACGAAAAAAAAAAAAAATCTACTCTATTTCCAGAATACAACTACTACAACCACACTAAAAAAACCAAAAAACACTCTACTCTATTTCCAGCATACAACTACGTTTGCTTTGCATAACAGGTTTAAACAATTATACTGGCTGGTGATACACATAGTTTGGCAAACCCTGTAATGATCTGCAGAGCAGTAGTTGGTTTAATTAAAGGAATTCCAACTCCTGTAGGCCAAAAGCCCAATAGAAGTCCCCCCTAGCCCCATAATGCACAGGCTCAAAGCTTCAGACATTCTTTGCCAAGTAAATCCTATATTTCTGATTTTTATTTAACAGTTTTTCTCACTTTATTTTTTCATTCCACAGCTCCTCCTGAAATTTATATATTTTGGTTAAACCATCATTACTAGCAATTCTCCTATACTCCATATTCTATATTTAAATATCTGAAGTTTATTATCATCAAGTGCTTCAGTGTAGTATAGAACTGTATATAAATTAATTATACCAGGACTTGTAGAATTCAAAAATTTAAAATAACAGAATATATTATTACTATCTACAGTATTAAGGGTGTTAACTAATTTAATTGGTGTAATTGATTGTGAACCTCTATTTATTTCACAAGTATTTTTTTTAATGCGTAAAATCCATAATTCTAAATTTTCTGAAAAATAACCAAAACGGTAAAATTGGTGTCTTCGATTATAAGCAGTATCATGAATATCATTCAAAATTCCAATAATACCACCTAAATCTAATATTAAATTATTATTACCAACACCCCATTGAACTCTAATACCTAAACTCTCATAGGAAAATTTAAACACTATAAACAGTGTACATTTAAAACTAGTAAGTGTAGGAAAATTTTGGATTGGTTTATCAATTATCCTAGAATAGTTTAGTCCATCAAGTTCTGACAAATGAAGAAAGAATTTACGAAACTGTTCATTATACTTAAACAAAGGTTGATTATTTATATCAGTTTGAGTAAATTCTACTTTATTAATAAGATCGGTAATTCTCTGTACGCGATCTTCTTTATCTGCATAAACATTAACTAAATTTGGAATTAACCAAATGGCCATGGAGTCACCATAAATAGGAGGTCTATGAAAAAGAGTATTTAATTTTTCATCTAAATACTTTTTTGATACAGCATGTCCATCCTCGGTTGGGTCAGCTAGGTTAGTAATTTGGTAAAAACCTGTCAAATCTAAATTTCCATTCATTGTATCTCCATCTTCATTAACTCTTGTTCTTTCCACTGTGGCTTTTACTGTAATCATCCAGTACTTTTCATTCCAAAGAAGTGTTACTGACTCGCCTTTGAAAAGTTGGAATATAACTAAAGACCGCTTTGTTGAAGTAAATCAATTTTATCAATATTATAAATTCTGTTTTTACCCGAACTTATATGACACACATTATCTCCTGTATCATAAATAATAGTGTATTTTTGCCCATTTTTAGGGTTATCTGGTAGTGCTAGAGCAATTTCTTTCTCAGATGTATCTACGGATAAGATCCTATATGTTTCATTCAGTGTTAAATCATCTGTAACATGTAATGAGACTTCTTCATTAGCTTTAGTGTTAAAAGGAAATCTCTTGTAAATACCATCATCTGTTAGTTGAAATGCATAAAGGCTTCACCAGGCTCATCCCATCCTTCAACATTAGATAAGTCTTGTAGTGCAACACCATTACTCTCTCGAGGTTTGGTAGGTCCACTAGAGAATCAACCATTGCGCATATGTTATATTAATACATTTTTTCTATTTAAAATTTAAGTATTTAAGTATTCAATTTCCATATCTGCTTCAGAAATATGTTTGTCTATATACGAAATTTTCTGGATGGTAAGATTCTGGTAAATATTGATGGTTTTCAAAAACAGGTTATTTTCAACCTCTATGTAGGCATCATTACGACTAACCATCTTACCATCATTCGAGTATTCAGGGTTGACACCCGGGGTTTCTTCTTCAGGTTTTTGAATAACAATCCCTAAACACTCCCCTTTTGCAGATTCATCCCATCAAAGAGTAAGTCCCCTAACAACAACTAAAGGTTGTTCGGGTACATCCCCCGAGAACCGCCATAAGAAAAAGGGTAGAACCACATTGTATTTTATTTACTATATTAACAGGAATATCAAATACAAACTTGAGAGTAATAAACTTTTTCTGGTAGAGACTACATATCCAATATTATTGAGGTGACGAAGACGCATGTCCTTTTTCGATGGGATAAGAGCAGCTAAAACACTCCCACCATTCTTCTATTTTCTAAGCTGATTTCTCAACCCTGTGAAAATGTAAGGATTTCTTAGTCTAAAGTCTAGAAGCCAATTGAAAGATGTTTTTGGAATGGAAGGAAGTTCTGCCCGCTTGTAAACACCATCTTTTGTTAGCTCAAAGGCCTTTACCAGGTTCATTCCACCCCTTAATATCACCCAGGTCTTGTAGTGCAACACTATTACACTCTCGTGATTGGGCAGGTCCGGTTGAATCCACCATTGCAGCATACACGTATATTTAGTGTTATTCGTAAATAGTGACAATTTAATTTATATCCATTTAAATCTAAAACATCTAATGTTAAATTTGATATTTTTGAGGACATTAATTTTTTATACTCAGGATGAACTGGTTTTCAGATTCTTCCAGAGCCACAAAATTCATTCGCAACGGGGACTAAACAAAGCACAGTCGATGGAAAACCTTTAACTTTGTTTTCGCTGGTGGAGAGTTCCCTGAGGAAGATAAAAAGCTCACGATGGACAGCCAATTGAGATGGACCATCAGCAAGTTTAGTTTCTCTTGGCTCGAGAGTCTTCAATGAGGAAAATCCGAGTAATTTACTGAATTGGTCAGAAAATTGTATAGTTTTTTTCTTAGAGTACACTCGCAAATATCCTGTCGGGGTGTGTATTTCTACAGATAATGTGTACTATTTGAGTGCCTTGTCAAGGCTACATACATTATAATAACCATCTGGGATGACTACTGACTTGCCGTCTGCCAAAAACTCGTTCTTTTTCTCCTTGGAGATATTGTACCATCGTGGTGCATACTTCATCTCCACTAGGGCAATTTCAAGAGTTCTCCCATGTGTGGGGTAGATTAACCTGTTGAACATTTACTGCCGTTACATACATTATTAATAATGAATCCGTTTAAGTTTAATAGTAAGGTGAAGTATTTGTCAGGTGTTCAAAATGAAGCAAACCATGTGGTGGATTTTGCCAAAGCGCACGTCCAAGTGCGCACTGATGATTCGTTTGAAACCCAGTACCCTGATATATTTGAAAAGTATCGCTTGCCACAAGTGTCTTTGGACAAATTGGTTCAGGCCTGGATGTCCAATCCGATGCAATTTTGGCAGAACCAAGTCAATTTCGCAGTCTGGTGTGCCACCACAGGCTGCAGTGTTTCATTGAAAGACAATTTGACTGTCGAAAAAGACCCCCTACTGCGGGCATTGTATTGCTTCCACGTCTACTACCAGACAAGGCGGATTCTGGAAGAGATGCAGACTCCCCTACCACAAGACAAAGCGTGGCATCCTTGGAGCAATCTGTATGACTGCAAGGCGTATGAAACAATCTGCAGCGAGTTTGGTGTTTCCCCGCACACCGACTGGTGCGTGAAAGGTCCAAACCACAAGCTAGGCCGAGTTTACAACAATTGGACTTACAGTGTGTACCACCCTGTTGGTAAGGGGGAATACAACTCCCAAAAAATGTCATTTGCAAAGGAAACTACTAATGACTCACTTCATGTAGATTTTATAAAACAAGATGCTTCCAATGCAGACACAGCCTGGACCACGTTTATCCTTGATAAGTCAAATGGATTTACCCGCCCTGGGGTTGAGCGATTGAACGATAGTATCAGGACATACATTTGGGCTATTCTCGGGGCTCAGGCCCAGACCTGTTCAGGTATTCTGGGTACTGGAACGGCTTTCGATGAGCAGAAGCAATTCTTAGCGAATGTTGAAGACGCAATCTCATCTTCAGTAGACCTCCCCTCAGCGATAAAACGTAAGACGTTCTGCAATATGCCGGCTCTTTGTTTTCGAAATAGGGCTGTACATGGCCCCAAATGACATGTTACTCCGTGTCAATCGTGTGGCAGGGTACAACAACTTAATCATAATCGCCACAGGTGACACGACGCTGGGTCTCAACCACGGTCTTAATATGCCCACTGCTCCACCCAATGCCTCTGGAGATACGGGGAGACTGGCCTGGTCAAACCGACCAGCAAGGTAAAACAAAATATTCACCAGATTTCTCCAGCAGAGCAAATTACAACTTCTAATAACCATGAAAATGAAAAAGTAGCTATTATTGTAGGAAGCATTGTCATAGGATTATTAGCGCTTTGGTTTATTCGTTAGCCATTCACAGGCTGCAACCAACAGAAAACTCCCAACAACAATGACAAGAGCCCACAAATTTTCACCGAGGCAACTCACAGACTTTGATAATACATTTAATAACCAGGGGATGATAGAGCCAATGATACCTGGAAGAGCAGCTGCCGCCTCCCCTGCCAAATTTGCTAAAATTTTACCTAAATTTTGTAAATGTTTTTTTACCCATTCTTTGAGCCCTCGTTTATCCGATGGTTTTGGTGGAGTCCTTCCCTGAGAGCAACCCCACCCCCACCCACCCCCAGTCAAAGCTAATACTAACATGCTGATTGCCATTCCAATTGTGGTGACAATAGAAACTATTGTTATTCCTTGTTCGCGGAACAGAGTACGTATATGTTCGGCAAGCATAATGTCCTCGTGAAGAATGTGACCGATGGTTTCTCTAATGTGATTAATTTGAGAGAGGAACTCATGTCTACTTGCTGAAGCGGCCTCAAGGCGTGAGGCTCTTTCATCCTGAAGGTCACGCAGACGCTCGGCGATGAGACGTCTAGTAAACTCGTCAATACCTCCACGGTCTGCTTCATCTAACTTACGTTTCTCCATTTTGATATGCTCATCTAGTTCTGTGAGCTTGGCAAGGCTGTTGGTGAGTTCACCACGGATACCCTGCAGGGCCCGATCAAGACCTCGGAGTTCATGTAAATTGATAGGGGAGTCTCCATACATTCCAAGAATCTCACTGATATCATCCTCGATCAGACTTGTTTCCACCTTGCGAATAGATTCTGAGGCTTCGTTTACAGTCTGTCCCAGATCCTGAAGTTCAACAGCATTGCTCACAGCAGCTGCCTCTCCCAACTCCTTATTGGCAGTTTGAAGGGCTGCAACAGCCTGAGCTGATAAATGCAATTTTCCCCTGGTCCAGTCTGAAAACCCCAGCTCTTCTCGAATTGCATTGCCCCCACCGGGTTTACCTCCTATAGTGGTAAACGAAATGGGCTGCTTAGTCCTTAAATTTTTTTGTAAGACTGATATCAGGATAAGCTTTTAATTGTAAGCGCCCACCAACTAATTCAAATTTTGTTGTGTCTCGACCCAGAGAAGGGGTTAAGCCTTGTTCAGCCAGTTTATTGTAATAATCATCAACTGCTGTCTGGAGTAGCTCCTGACGCAGCGAAACTGTCATAGCGGCTGCTCCTTGTTCTGGAAATAATTGTAAGTTAGTATCAACGTCCACATCCTCATCTGTTGGATCTACGTCGTCACGATCAAAAGCGGCATTATCAAACTCATAGTCCGCCATGTTATCATATTAAAGATTGATACCTAAGTTTAAATGAAAATTTATTAGTATGGATTCGAACGTATTCGGACCAAAGCTTAACCCTTATCGACGTCTGAGAGAACCCTTCGGGTTAAAGGTGTGCGTCAGTCGGTCATCGTGATGAACAACCCAGGTACAATTGACCTGAACCAATAGCTTCTTGTACAGTTCCCAAACCTTGGTGCTAATGATGTTATTGTCCGTTAATGACCACTAGACTTGCTTTTAACATTTCCTTCACATCTAGTGATGCCAACCAAAGAGTGGTTAATAATCTTGGCCGCACTTTGGTAAAGAAGACCACGATCAAAGTCAGTGGCAATGAGGTGATGTCTATTGATGACAGCGATATCTACTACTGCTACATGGACCTTTGGAAGACGACACAGGAGAGAGAGAATGCCAAATACCAGAGCATTGAAACAAATAATTTTAATATCACCAAACTCCGCCTGGGGGCTGAGGATAAAGATGAGTCTATGGTTGAAGATAAAGCAGTTGCGGATGCCTGTGGTAATTGGTATTGCATCCCTCTCGACTTCGAATTGCTTGAAAGTCACATGCCATTTTATCAGTCGGCCCTGGGAGACTGGCTCGAATACGAGCTAACCTTCAACGACTACACCCGCGTTATCAAGGTCCATAGATGATACTGACACCAGCTACATCATCGTGAACATCTCACTCGAGTATGACATGGTCACCCAGCCTGAGCTCGCCTGGATGATCCATAAGAAGTATGCCGGACGTCTGACAATTCTGTACGACCGTGTCCTCCAACACTGCAAATTCACCCGTGACAAGAGCGACACCCTGTGGAACATCAATCTCAATGTCTCCACCCGTAATATGAAAGGCATCTTGATGCTGTTCGAGAATTCAGCCACGCCATTCATACGGAAAACCGATAACTTCTACAAGCCCAAAATAACCAAGGTGGAGGTAACTATCGAGGGTGTACCCAATCAGCTGTACAGCCAAGGTATGCTCCCCCATCAGCAGTAGGATGAAGCAAGGAAGTACTTTGCAGACGACTGTAAGCGTCATCCTGAAGTGGCCATGGCTGCAAAAGACTTAGAACTGTCAGACATCGATATCTCAGACTTCTTCTATTATGAATTCGCCCTATGGCTGGACCTTCGCTCCACAGACGATGATCAGCTGCATGGTCGTGGTCGGCGTATAGAGAATGCCAGTGAGGGAGTGACCATCCAGATCACAAAAAAAGCAGAAACGACCTGCACATTAAACATTTATCTCTACATTATTATGGATGCGCAACTCAACATCGAAGATGGTCAATTTGTCTCAGCAGTCTACTGACCTCTTTCCAAGAGATCCTCATTAGGCTATTTTCTGTGGAATGACAGGATGTGGGAAAACCGCATTTATACTTAAACTTTTAGAAGGTCCCTATTGTGGTGTTTTTCAACACATTGTTATCTTATGCCCTACAATACAATACAATTGAATATATCAAGAATGTCCCTGGGTGTGGACAGATTCCCAGGTTTATGTTGTAGATCCAGGTGAAAGGCTCCAAGATTCTCTCTCTGCCTTATATCAGATATTCCAGGGCTCACCAACCCTGTACATTATTGATGACTGCAGTGCCAGTATGGCACTTACAAAAAAACAAGACATGCTATCTAAACTGGCTTTCTCAGGCTGCCATATGGATCAATCTGTGTGGGTCCTAACCCAGAAATGTAACTCGGTTCTGATGGATATCCGCGAGCAGACGCGCTGGGTTGCCCTTTTTCACTGTAAAGATCGAGACAGTTTCAAGGAATGCCTTCGTGAAAATGACATCGTTCCTCCAGAAGAGCGGGCCATAGTAAGGGACCAGTTAAAAAAAACAAAATATGCTAAGGTGGTGTTGAGGAATGATCAGCCAGCTACTTATAAGATACTGAGTAATTACTAAGCAAATGTTAAGCAAATGTTAAGCAGTGTTACGCAATATTAAAGAATGGTCATAACATAATAGTATACTCACCATGTGGGAATTATTTTTGATAAGTCTGTTGCAAATAATCACACTTTTTGTGATCATATGGGCAGTGTACCAATATATTAGAGTTCGGAGAATTTTATTTAATATCACGCATTGTATGACACCAAATATGCAAATGGACAGATACTAGACCAAGTATTGGAAGATGAAACTGTTCAAGTCAAACAGCCATCGAATAACCCTAAGCCTAAAGTTAATTCTCATCGGAATAGACTTTCTGCCCTGGCAGCATGAGGTCACACCAAACAATACCTTGGGAAAGAATTAACTGTGGACCAAATTGATTCGTTAAGCGAGGACGAAGTCAAGAAGCTCTATGCTCAATACGATGCAAGATTAGGTGCTGCCATGACAAAAACGCTAGGACAGGCTGCTTTACAGCTT
>JBCEWB010142410.1:10221-26543 GCA_039654565.1 Peronia peronii | reverse complement strand
CCCTCCATCCTGGCAGCAGGCCATCGTGGTGCCTATTCCCAAGCCTGGGAAAGACCACACGAATCCCTCCAACTTTCACCCCATTGCCCTTACTAGTTGTCTGTGTAAGCTGATGGAGCGGTTGGTGACCAGTTGTTTGAACTGGTCTTAGAGAACAAAGAAAGTCTTTCGGCCTTTCAGTGCGGCTTCCAGGCAAAGCGCTCCTCGACGGACCATCTTGTCCGCCTGGAAATTTTCGTCCAAGAAGCCTTTGTACAGCGGCGATATATGGTGGCGATCTTCGATTTGGAGAAGGCCTTCGACAGCACTTGGAAATTTGGTATTTTGAGGGATTTGCATCAGCTGGGCTTCGCACTTTCATTCAGAACTTCCTGAACGGGCAGCACTTCAGCATCCGCCTCAGTTCAACACTTTCTGATTCCTTTGAACAGGAAGAGGGAGTTCCACAGGGGAGCGTCCTCTCGCCCACACTCAACATCAAAATCAACTTCATCGCAGATCGGCTGGCTCAGGGAACCAACAGTTCCCTGTATGTAGATGACTTCCTCATCTGCTACAGGGCCCAGAGGATGCCTGCTATTGAGAGAAAACCTTGGGCACCCTCCAGGGATGGGTGGATGCCAACAGCTTCAAGTTTTCCACACAGAAAACTAGCCGTTCATTTTTGCAGAAAAAGACTGCATTGCAGGGATCCGGATCTGTTTCTCGCCAAGAAACATCGGATCCTTGTCAAGGATGAGGCTAAATTTCTGGGTGTGATATTTGATAGAAAACTGCTCTTTATTCCCCATGTTAATCACTTGCGAACCACTTCATCAAAAGCACTGAACACACTTAAGGCGGTATCAGGGGCGAAGTGGGGCGCTGATACAGACTCCATGCTGCGCCTGTACCATTCATTCCCTTGACCGCTTTAAATTAGACTACGTTAGCATTGTCTGTGGCTCGGCCCAGCAATGCTACCTTCAAAAACTTGACACTCCACCATCAAGGCCTTACACTATCCCTGGAGGCATATCACACCTCCCCAGTGGAGAGTCTATATGTTGCAGCCAACGAATCTTTGCTCTGAGACAGAAGGGACAAACTGTCCCTTCAGTGCGAAGTCAAAATCTTGTCACACCCAGAAGACCTGGCCTACGAGCATGTCTTTGAACCCAGCTTTGTGGACATGTTCGAGAGATCGTCCGGTTTCACTCCCACCTTTGGTGTCCACTTTCAGTCTTTGCTCGCGGAGGTTGGCATCAGACAGGATGAGGTGAGATCTTTGAGTGTGGTCTTTGACCTAGCAGTGGGAACTAAATGAGACACTCCCAAGGAGGTGGATGCTTGCAGGGGTGATCTCTGATCACCCTGTCTCCAAGCATTTGTTTGCAGACGGATCCAAAGACCACAAGGCTGTCAGCGCCGGTTCATTCTCTGTCCTGGGTAATACATGCTGTGGCCTCAACCCAAAATCCTAAGGTCGGCCTAATCTTAGATCCCCTGTATGAAGGAGTTCCTCATTTGGATCTTAGGCCAATCATCAACGAGTACATCAAATCATTATGGCGACAGCATTGGAATCAACAGACTGCAAACAAACTTTACTATATTCAACTAGACCTTGGACCTTGACCAGGGTCTGCTCAGCCGCGAAGGCGAGACCGGGTGGTCCTCAACTGCCTGCGTCTGGGTCACTCTCACCTCACCCACTCTTTTCTTCTCAGAAGAGAAATGTTCCCACAATGTTTGGTCTGTCACTGTCAACTGATGGTTGCACACATATTAT
This sequence comes from Peronia peronii, assembly GCA_039654565.1. NCBI lineage: Eukaryota > Metazoa > Mollusca > Gastropoda > Systellommatophora > Onchidiidae > Peronia > Peronia peronii. Next base: position 24,772 of record JBCEWB010142410.1, on the reverse strand, counting down.
TCGACTGCGCTGACCTCAGAGATGCTCGAGATGTCCACTTCTCGAGTCACTCTCTGAAGGACCTATTTAATAAAACGAAGCCGCAGGCCATCCTGAGCTTTTTACGCCAGCTTGGTCTGTATGATAAATTTTCAAATCATTTTATAACAGATACCTTGATAGCATACAAAGATCCCCATGGGACACTGCAAGTTTGCTTACATCTATCTTTTAGCTTTATTATACACTGTTTGATAACCCAAATTTTTATATATCCATACATACATTTTGATATCCTTTTATAACTCATAAATGTGTTGTCCGTTCAGGGCTACATTTTATCTATATACAATTTGATCAGAATTTTACTGTGTAAATGTTTCCACCTTGTTGAGCACAATATAGCCGTTGTCGTGCCGATGTGCCATTAAATCCCAACTCAACTCAACTCATTGAGTTATTGTGGGTTTTCTGCAAACAAATAAACAGGAATGGGGTGTATCCTGTATGTTGCTCATGAAGCAATATTCCATGTTATGTGTGAAGATAATAAAAAATTTATAATTTACATCTTGAATGCCTGTTTCCTCATTGTTTTCTTTTTTATATGTCTAAAATTAGTTGCGAGCAAAAAAAAAAAGTGGGCAAAAAAAAAAAGAAAGAAAGATTATTTTGAAGTATATATCATTGAAATTGGCCCATTCCTTCAAAAGTTACGGTTTATTTTAAAAAATGGTCTCACAATTTCCATAGTAGAATGGACCAATTCTGTTGAAAAATGAGGTGTAATTTTCTCCTAACTTTTGAACCAACTGAGAAATTTGTAAACAATTTAAAAAAATGAAAGGGAGGCTTTATTTTGAGCTTATCTATTTTATAAATCTACAACTAAACCCACAGAAGGCTTATGGACTTGAGAACATGTATCCATCTGAAATTTGGCACAGAAAATTGTTGCATAAATATCTGTTTCTACTCATATAAACGCCAAGAAAGCTTATTATGTTGGATGTTATTCTGAAAAGATGAAAATAATTGAGTTGCAAATTCATGAAGTGTTTGACCTGAATTGTACTTTAGATAGAATGACGCATTATGTTATTGTTCTCCCTCTTCCGCTCGCGGAGCATCCAAGACAACAAACACATTTTCTTTAAGTAACGTTCAGTTTAATCATCCGAAATGCCAACATTGAGGGCGCATGCCTTGCCATACACTTTGAGTTGCAGGACAGTATCGGATAGTGTGCAGTGTTTTGTGCATCATTCCTGGAGCAGCAACCACTGAAATTATGAGGCTTTGTTTTTTCCTCTTTTTTTTTTTTTTTATAATAAAAATTGAATAGAGGTCTATTTTTTCATTTTTAAATTTAGAGGTCTATTTTGTTTCATTTATAATTTCCTGCTTTTTTTCTGACAGATGACCCCAAAGTTACTTGCAATGACTCCTATGCCTATCCTGGAAAGATGTATCCCATTCTGACCTGCGTAGTTGACCATGAAGGACTTGATATTAAGGACTATGGGTTTGAGCTAGGCGATTCAGGAGAAATTGTGAGAAATGGTGAACAGAATTCTGACTTTGTGCAGGTCGACACAGAGGTAATTTTTTTTTCTATGATATCAATATCATACGCTTTTTTTTTTTTTTTTTTTTTGGTCCTTTATACCTTGAGAACATTTTGGGACAGATTTTTAGCCATATTTTCCATTAAAGAATATGATCAGGAATTCAAGAAGAGTAGCTTGCATTTATTCCAACTGCATAGTTTCTTTCATTTAGATAATTTTGCAGCTGTTGGAACCAGTTAGAACATGACATATGCTCATAGAAGAAAAGAACTGATGTATCTAAACAATGTAACTTGAAAAGAAAAGTGAAATGTCAGCATAACTTTGATAATTCCCTGATCAACAAAGATTTTGCCTCCAGGCAACCAGAATGCTTACATATGTTTTCTGGTATGCTGATTTCAAATCTGAAAACCATTTTCTCATGTCACATCATGTTTTAGTCATTGGCCATTTTGTGTGAAAAAAACCCAAACTTTATTTATAAATAAATGAATACACATTTTGTCCAACAATACCTCCAACTGTGAAATCAATATAGGAATTATGCAGTAATTAAAATAGAGGTATGAACTGATGTAATAAACTACTGTAGGCCTGAGAATCACGTTCAGTGATGCAATCAAGGCAGTATTTTGCAATACAATGGGCCTATTGTTTTATTGTTGCCACTCTGCGGTAGAGGGATGACAATTCTCTGAGCTCTACTTCACTTGTTTACTATTTGATAAGACAAAGAGCACTGGACTGAGAGGCTGTGTATATCATCCTGACAATTTTTGTTATGTATGTGGAAAATTTACTCCACAAGATCAGCACAAAAAGCTGGCAAGTAAAGTGAAATTTGAATACAGACATTACTTTGGATGTAAAATGGGCAATCAAGACAAACAGTGGGCACCTCATGCGAGTTACATGACTTACTGTTCTAGAATATTGAAGTAGTTTAATGGCCTTTTCCAGTATCCATGATCTGTCATGAACAAACAGATCGCCACACTCGCTGTTTTTTTTGCATGATGAAAATTGCGGGTTTCTCAAAAAAAAAAAAAAAAAAAAAAGCAAAAAAAAACAAGTCAAATATTGTATACCCAAACTGACGATTAGCATTGAAACCAGTGCCTCATGACTAAGAGAATCTTGTGCTTCTTCCACCTGAAAGCCTGCTGGATGAGAGCAATAGTATTGTTGATGAATGTTTCAATAGTGTTGGACATGATGAGGACAAATTTGAAGCAGAAACTTGTGAAAAGATGCCGCATTTGATTAATAGTGATTTGTTGGCTGATGCTTCATTTGAAGACAAACTAAATCCACTTGAACATGCATCCCGGAAAGCCATCCGTTTGGTTGTGGAAAAATTTATGGGAAATTACAGACTGGACAACTATTCTGACTTGGTGGAAAACCTGTTGAAAACATACTGTCAGTTGGAAGCTTGAAAATATTTAAAATACACTTTCTGCACTTGCATCTTGACTTTTTTTTCCTTCCAGTCCTGGAGATGCCAATGATAAGCATGGTGAGACTTTTCACCAAAGTAAAAAGTTGATGGAAAACGGACATCAAGGCAAGTTTAACCCCAATAAGATGGGGGATTATTGTTGGTTTCTTCAGCACAAAACAGACACTCCATACAAGCGAAAGTGCAAGAGCTTCAGGGGCTTCTGATTTATTCTGCTGCTAATCTGTAAATTCTAAAATTATTTTTATAAATAATCTATGGACTCTTTATTAGTTTTTTAGGACTTTGAAATGTCTTAAATAGTGATTAAAATATATCTGTGGTTTACTTTTATTCACAGCAATATTTCTCTGTTTTATGTTACTAAGTAAAAATGGGAATCCTGAATATCATAAAAACCAGATGTGCTAGTTCAGATCTAACTTCAGATTTGAAATCAGCGACCCAAAATTACTTTAAAACACATATTATTTTCCAAGAGGCAGACAAAAAGTTGAAATTTGTTGACCAGTGAAATTTTACTTATACCTTGTTAAATATTATGCCATTGTTCTAGTTGAGATATCTGTTGCATTCCATCTTTTTTTGTGTTGTACTCAGGCAGGATGAGTGCAAATCAGGTTAAAATTTAGTTTGCACATATAATAGGGGAAAGGGGAAGTTAACACATTATTTTTATACATAACTCTAATACATCTATACTATAAATCTGCAACAAAACCCATAAAAGGCTTATGGACTCGAAAACTGCTGAATGTGTCCATATGAAATTCGGCACACAAAATTGTTGCACAAAGATCCGTGTTTCTTCTTACATAAAGCGAAAATGCTTACTGTATTTGACGTTTTTCTAAAAAGGCGATAATAATTGAATAGTAAACTCACAACAGTATTTGATCCAAATTGTATGTTCGATAGAATGACACGTTCAACACCAAATACGTTTTGTTTGAGTAACAGTCATTTTAATCATCCAAAATACCAATATCGAGGTGCGCATGCTCGCCATAAGTCGCAGGACAGTATCGCTTTGATTTATATTTTTAAAAATCTCCCACAAAGGCCATGAGGTCTCTTCCAGTCTGTACTATAAATCTGCAACAAAACTCATTAAAGACCCACGGACTTGAAAACTGCTTAATGTATCCATATGAAATCTAGTGGACAATATTATGGCATAAAGATATGTATTTCTATTTACATAAAGCTGAAAGAAGCTTACTATGTTTGACGTTATTCAAAAAAAGGTGATAGTAATTGAATAGTAAACTGGTGAGTGTTTGATCCGAATTATATCTTCGACAAAATGATGCATTCAAAACGGCAGACACATTTGTATGAGTAATATTCAGTTTAGTCATGCAAAATACCAACACTGTACCAAGGTGCGCAGGATCCTTCTGATCTCTGTTTAAAAATCTCCCATTAAGGCCGCGGGTCCTTTCGTAGTTTCATCAAAAGGGCATAGGATCCCAGTACAGGAGGGAAAGAGAACCAATATTTATTTTAATCGCAGAATTGTCAGTAAGAGAGAAGGAAGAAGATCAGTTAATGTTGCAAAATGCCCAACGATGTTACTGAAATTGTTATGGGACCTACTTCTGTGACAGAAAAAAGTAACGCCCAGTCTCAATACGTAGAGCTCAACTTTTCGTCATTTCACATTGAGGCAAAAGGAGAAACCGATGCGGATGATTTTTTTATTATACAGCGGAACCTGCGAGGTCAACATGCTTAAAGTCAGTTCTTGGTTAAATCAACCTATTCCGATGGTCCTGGTTTTTTTTTTTCCCTCTATATTTCAATAGCTTTGTTTCTGATAATGTCAACGGCTTGAGAGGTGATTAAAGTCAACTCCAAATGACCCATGCTGGCTGACTGACAGCCATAAATTGTGAAGACAAAGAGAAAAGAAAGTCAGAAAGAGAGAGACGCCTTGTTAGGACACATTTTTGCCTATGGGCCTATAGTTGTATTGACTTATATAGAGAAGATGCTTGACTCTCTTCACCTGTCTCGCATTGGCAGGGATACACAAACACACACCCACACAACAGTTCCACACTTAACTGAGGCCCCCTCTCGTGCGCTGGCGTGCCTGACAGAGGGACGCAGTGGCTCTATGATTTGGCACGTGCTCACTGAGAAAACGGGCCGGGATCGACTCGCGGGTCCTGCATCGGGGGATGGAAGGACATGAAGATCAAAAACCCACAATTTTTTCAGTGACTCAACAGTCCCCTGGCTTGCTGTGGGTAGGGAAGCTCAACGTCTAGCCTTCTCAGATAAGGGCGAATATCTTTCGGAGGTCCCATGTGTACGTTACGCACGTTAAAGAACCCTTGGCAGTTCAAAATCGATGAAAGAGTAGGCTGTGTGCTGCTGACTGGGCAAAATTTCCAAATTCCAAATTTCTACCCTCAAAAATTCTCAGCAAAAACAGGCAACCTCTTTAAAAAGCCAAGATAATCCTACTTTCTTAGGATTGAAAGGCTTAAGAAAAACAAACACTTGGCTCTCTTCGCCCAATTTGTTTACACACACTCGATCACGTTCATTCGTACATTCTGTGCTTGCCCTGACCAGTCAGCCCATTAACTTTTGCCCTCATTTCCATGTTCAGAATGTCTGAGAAAAGGTATGTTCTCAGTCTGGATACAAAGTTGAAATGTCATAAAAACGTTGTCTTGACTCAAGGCAAAATACTGCTGCTACTAGCCTAGAGTTAGAGGGGGAAACTCTGCTCGAGTTTTTTTTTTTTTTTTTTTTGTAGGGATGAAGGCATAGACCTTACCCAACAAATAAACAACACATATTTACATATTTTGACCCCCCCCCCCTCCCCCCACTTCCTCCTCTTCTCCACCCGTGCCTGGCTGAAAACAGATAATGTCAAGCTTGCTTAAAGTCAGCACTTTTCCACAGTCCCAAGAGGTTGACTTTAGCACATTCCACTATATGTACTTTACAGACCAACTTCTTTGTTTAAATTATGCTAAGAATTAAGATGCTCTGTAAATGATATGTGATGTTTTAAAATACATTTTTGTATTTGCAGCCATATACAAATGAAATCATGATTAGAAATGAAATGTCTTCTTGCCGCTACCAAAACTGTGAGCTGATATTTTTTTGATTAACTTATTGGTTATTTTAGTGCAGTGTCAGCAGTAAAAACATCTTTTTAATTACCATAAATTTGAGAGTGAGAAGTCAGCTTCTTTAAAGCTTTAACAACAACACAAAACACAAAGTGTGTGTTACAGGACTATAAATAAATGTAATGGAGAAAAGTAGCCATTGAAAATTACAGCGTCTGTATTGTATCAATATGTGTGGGGCATTGTACTGTTATATTATTAAAACATTATATGGAGCATAGATGTTGGTCAAGTCCTGATCAGGTAAGCTGTATTATATCTTGTTTTAATTTTTTCTTTTTTCAGGTCATCAGTCCTACAAGGACAATTGTGCATTTGAAACTCTATTCTGCAGAGGACTGGCACTTTAACTCTGACTTTGTATTGCTGATCGATCTTAAAGATGGCCACACATCGAAGGAAACTGTCAGATTAATTAAAACTGCAGGTAGGTGTTTCACAAACATGTGTCTTGCTTTGTTAGGTGGTATTCTTGTTGTATAGCAGCATGATAAGTTTTAGATGAATAGCTTCAGTATCAACCAGTATGTTAGAAATTTGTTGTGATAACATTTTTACAAGTTATAATGAGCCAAATTATTTCCCTTTGCCAGGTATTATGAGGTACAAAAAAGTATTGTGAAGGACAAAAATCACTTTTTATTTGAATTATGTGTACCAGAAAATTCTGAAAAATTCATTGTATGATGGAAATGTTTCCAGGAATAAGAAAAGTGATTTTGCCTTATATAAAAGTGTGTTATACCTCTTGTACTTGACAAAGAAAAGCCATTAAGCTGGCTGAAAAACAGACTCCTTATTGGGCCAAAGATATATGTGGGAGATATGTTAAACATTGTTTCACCCGCTTATTGGGATCAGTCATTCTTATTTATGACGAATATTTAAATGCTGCTCCACTCCTCTGGTACGAGTAGCATAAATAAAGGCTACTTGTCTTTATACCGTTATTAATATTGTTTACTCTGCTTGAACTCAGCTTCTAAAGCCACTGCATGTCTGGCACTGAGCATTTTGGCATATGTAAACAGCATTGCTAATCACATTGACATAATTGAGCTTTTTATATAACGTATAATGCTTCATTATTTATGATGTTAGGACTAATTTATAATGCACACTGTTAGTGCATCCAGTAGTAATGAAAGATTTTCAAATGATCAGAATGACATTGTGCTAACAGGACCGTATTTCTTGTTTTTTTGTTGTTGTTTTTTCTCTGTCTCTGTTACATCCTTTTTTTATATTTTTAAAAACTTATTTTCATTTTTGTTTTAGTTTTTGGTGGATTAGAATTGACATATATGTACAGTGTTCCAGGTGTTGTTTTCTCTGTGAACACATACATTTGAGTTAGTTTGTTCTTATATCATGGTTTGTGCTTTGTTTCTTCTTTTATTGAGGATTATTGTCATCATTAGGACACTTTTTTTGTCAGCAGTCTCTTGGAATATAGCACATTTAGAAGACTGAGCATTTAATTGTTGATGGGTCCAGTTCTTTGGCTTTGCACATCAAATTGTCATTGGTATTTGTAATACTTCTGGTTGTAATATGTTACTTTGTGATGAGTGATGCTTGTGACCAATCTGATTGCTCTTTAAAAAATAATATGTTTATATGGGGACTGACTGACAGGCAATTATCTTTATAAAAAAAAAAGAGAGAGAGATAGTGCAAGGAAAGGAGAGCAGTTTTACTGTGACTTTGGCCTCTTGTTCAAAAAAGCATTAGATTTTGATCTAATGAAGTGATATAATAGTCTTGTGTATTAGCTGATGAGAGAGGAAGATTTACCTTGAGAAAAAACTTGCCCTTCTTAGGAGTGTTGTGAAACTAAATGGGCTTATTCAGTGACCTAATCAGATGCTGTTCTTGAAAGTTGAAGGCTGCTTATTGATCATGCACATCGTGACAAAACTGTAACATCACCATTCTCCTAAACATGTACTGTAAGAGATTTTGAGGCAGAAGCATAAATATAATTATTGTATTGGCTTTGTTTTCTTCACCAGTTCAGTTTCTTCTCTTTGCCAGATATGTGTTCTTGAAAACATTGTTAGAAAAAGCTCTTATTTGCACTTTTTGTCAAAATGGTGGCCACTGGGAGATCTGACAATACAATACTAACCTTAAGGGAAAATTAAATTTCATTATAATTTTATATTGTACATTTTTTTAGATTTTCAGTAATGTCCCTATCAAATGTAATAGGCAAAAGTGCATTTTTCTTTTCTTTCTGTTTTTTTTTTTTTATTTTAAAATCATATTCTAGATATATTGCAAAGAGAAGTGACTGATCCAGTGAAAAACAAGCCCATTATAATGTACTGAACTTGTTCTTATACTTAACTGTGTAAATGGTATTACAGGAGAGGAAACAGAAAATAGAGGAGAAGGAGAAGGTATACAACACATCTAATGTTTTTTTTTTTTTTTTTTTTTGCTTCTTAGCCAAGGCATCCTTATTCCCAGTTCACTCTACATTCCTGCCCTGTTTTTCTGTTTTGTTTGACAGTTAAATTTGTTTTGGTCAAATAACCTGCAGCTGATGTATGTATATATGACAAGTAAAATTTAAGCTCATGCATAGAAGAGTTCCTTAGTGCTAATGAGCAATTCCTTCCATTGTCAAACATAGACTTTGAGCTTCAAAAATATTAAAGAATTTTTAAATCTGTTTTTCGGGTTGAAATTATTAAAGAAATAATTTTTAAAGAAATTGGAGGTACATTATAGGCAAATACAACCTAGTAGATTTTCAATGTATTTAATCTTAGGGTGATAAATTAAATGAAGATCTTTTCTATCATTCCTAAAAAAGGAGTTTGCTTTTGTGGTTTAAAGTGTTGTGAGATACAGTAACTTTTACTTTATGACTAGCTGCAACTGAAGATCAAGAAATAAAATTCTTTTTTGACATAACCTTCTGTGTAATTAAATTTAGGCTCAGACAGAATCTATTAAAGCAGTGGTTCCCAACCAGTGGGTTGCGACCCTCAAGGTGGCCTCAAAATCTTAGCAGGGGGGTTGGGTACCCTTGATAGAAGTGGCTTGGGATAAAATCACACTAGCAGGGCTGAATCAGAATAGCTGTTGAAACCTATATTGATATTATTGTAAGAATAATTGCGCTCATTTTGTAAACTAAGTTGGACCAATGTAGTGACTTAGTTTTCTAAAAATAATTACAGGATTTTTTAGGAAATTTTTTGTTAGATGTTTCTTTCTGTCTCCATCACAGAAAACAAAATGTAAGTCAAGCTGCTAACAGTAGAGGGTCTCAAGCTTTTGGCTAAGGGTTCGTGAATGCAAAAATGTTGGGAACCACTGTGTAAAAGAGTCACATAACTTTGCTGCAGTTTTACATTTAGTAATTAACAGGATGTATATACATGGCCAAATCTTCAGTAAAGTTCTCCCCTCTGAAATGTTTGGTTATGGGATTCAATTTTTGTCACTTTGAATTTGCATTTTTTTTTTTTTTTTTGTAATGTAATTGGGGTGAAAGACAATTGCATGTGTATCGTATTAGCATAGCATGAGTCGGTTGTGCTTTATAACTGATCCTGTCTCCAAGTTTTTTTTTAGCAACAGTTGATATTATGACATGCAACTGTGAAATTTCATTATGTGAATTCCATATTATTACCAGATAACCCTAGAAAGACTACTGTTTTTGACATTAATGAAATACTGTTGGAAAATTATTTTTTATTTTTTTTTTTCCGAAGAGCTTACAAAAATGTTCCCACATTGTCTGTCAAAATCATTGGCCAAACTTTAAAAAAAAAAAAGGATACATTGCAGTGTTGGCAGGAAAGGGTTGGAAATGTGCAAATCCATGGTGGCCCATGGACTGGAAGCCAAAATAAGTCAGAAAATTCATTTCTTTTATATTGAAAACCATGTTAGTTCATGGAAAGTTCATTCTTTTTTATTGAAAACTAATGTTAGTTAATGAGACAGAATGCAGAGCAAATGAATTAGTGGTGACTGTTCTCCATAAAGGATAAATAATCCATCCAATTACAGTGCTGGGTTAACCAGTGAGAAACTGTAATCCGGCAGGCAACCTGTATATTCTATAGAAGGGTCAGCTTACAGCTGTACAATGATGCTGCGGTGAATGACTTGTTTGTAGAGGAAAATTTTGCTGAATTACTTCAGAGAGACCATAGTTGAATAACAGGAAGGCAGGGTCAGATGTTAATACCAAAGATTGCAGTAATAGAATGTGAAGCATAACTTTTGTCAATGTCAAGCAAATAGCTAAGATTTGTAACCTTATGTAACCTCCCAGAAAGGATATTTTGGGGCACTTGTAAGTGATTCATGAGCACAGTAGTATTTTTTTTATTATGAAGCAGAAATGCCCTGAGTCAGAATATTGCAAAAGTAAATTATCCATATAACAAAAAAGTTCACTTTTTGACTGTTGGCTGTCCTGTTAAACACTCGTAATACTTATTCTTCCATATACCTCTTACACCTTATTATGGTTGACTGATTTTCTTCTAGTTCATATTTTTTTTTTGTTATTCAAGAAGATATATCATTGATTTTAATTTTGGTAATTAAGGTTATCAATAAAGTTTCGGTTATTTGCAGCCTCCCTTTATAGCCCCCTGCTTTGGTTTTCTGTGTTATTTCTCTGTGACTGTTTTTGCTGAGTTAATAGTGCTTCTTTTGTTTTTGTTTTTTTTTTTTATTTCAAATTCTTTTTTCAGCTGTTGTTTATTTTTTTTATATATTTTTTTTACAGGGAAGGGTTAATGTGATATAAAGTTGATTCAGATGCACATGCGCGTGTATGTGTGGGGGAGGGGCTGATATGGGTGTGTCTTGGCTGATTTGGAGAAGAAACCGCAGAATTTTTTATATACCAACAGTTACACACTGAGAGCCTACTTGTAGAGATACAGAGCTAAATTTGACAACAGTAGTCCGTAATACACTTTGCATACTTATCTGCATAGATGTCTCAGCATTTTTATATATATATGTATTTTTCTTCACTTTTGTGAATTATTTTTGCTTCTCATATATTAGCAGTTATGCAGAAATGTGAACTATCAAGTTTAAATTGAAGAATGACATTTTGTGTCAGTCCTCTTTTATTAATATTACATAGATTTACAAAAAATAGACTGGTTCTACTCTTTCTTTTTTTTTTTTTTTTTGATAATGTTTTATTTGTGTGTGTGTGTGTGTGTATATATATATATATGTATGTATGTATGTATGGGAAGGAGAGAGAGAGAGAGAGTGTGTGTGTGTATGTTGTGGCCAACAGTGCTGAGAAGTGCAGTTATTCAGCTTCAGGAAAACACAATGACCAGTATATTAGGTTGAATTTCTCAAATATTTGTGAAGATATCCTGGTGAGCTTTGATAGTACTGGTTGCAGATATCTCATTGCAAAGCTATTTATAACACATGAAAGCTCAGTGGTTACACATTTCCCAGTAAAAGATGATATGCAGATGATATGATATTGTATCTGTTCTTCACCTTGACCCACACATGGACTGCTTAATCTTGAATACCATTCACTACTTCATTATATCAATATCGTTGACCAAAATTCAGACCAGCCAGCTCTAATAAAAAAAAAAATCATGATTTTTTTTTTTTTTTTTTTAACAATTCAATATCCAGTGATACAATTGCATCATCCTTGTATTTTTGCTTGTTTGTTATATTCCACCTAGTATCCAATTTTGCGTCTGATAACCATCATTGCATATGTCATGCCTTTTCTGCATCCAGCTTATTAACACAAAAACTTTTGTTACAGGGAGCGGAGGTGCCAGAGGTATCTGTTTAATGTTGTTCTAAACAACAATGCTGCTTTTCCCCTTAACACTTTTTAATTACCATTAACCCCTTCATGACCTGTATTTGGAATGCCCTGCGGCAATTCTCCTAGGACAGTAAAAATGTCGCACAGCCAGTCAAAACGAGTTGTATGTCAGTTTTTACTATCATATGTAAAACCGTACTTCATACACTTCCTTGTGGTGAAAAAAAAGCTTTGGGCTAGCGTGACTGTAGCCAGAGATACTGGAAATTGAAGAAACAGAGTGATCTTCAGCACAGCATAAAATCAGGGGGAAAAAAATCTGCAAAAATATTGATTCAGACTCCACATCACATAAACTCCTGATTTCTCTGTTTTTGAGTTAAGCAGCTTATGACATATTCTGACTGGCCATGAGAAAAATGCTGTCGCTGCTGCTGTGACGAACAGCCTTCGTCAACCCTCCAGCAACGCCAAGAATGTAATGATGAGCAGTACTATCTTTGCGATACTAATTCTAGAAGACTTGCTTTCAAGTAAACATCGCACGATAGAAAACAAATTGACCTTTTTGTTGTGAAGGGGTTAATCTCTCTCTCATGAGATCTCATCCATGTTGATTTTCTGTGGGCTGATGGACTAATGATGGGTCTGAAGGTTAACAGATTAAATTATCAATATTCTCTGAAGTTCTTGATGTAGGTGATGTTATCTATGCAACTTCTTAAAAAAAAAATTACTTTGTCATCGTCCTAGAATTAAATTGTCCCATCTACACATGAAATTGTAGTTAGGACAATTTAATTCAGGGATGACTTATGTATCTGGCTATAGAAGGTTAAAATTTCTTTGTCAGTGTTCACTAAAATCTATATGATAGTATTTGTGTAAAAGTGAGGAAGAAAACAAGGCTATGTTTAGGCCTAGAAGCTTAGGATTTTCAGTCAACACTCTCTAAAATCTGTTAATGTAGATGACTTGGTCTGTATAACTGTGTGCAACGTAGAAAAGTATGCTCATATGTGTACACATCTTTCAGTCTCTGTTTGTAAGAGTGAAATTTATAGAGAAAAAGCCTTAATTGGGCCATTGAATAAAAAAAAAAATTGCTGGCTAATGGTCTTGCTGTTGTAGTTTTCAGCTTCTAGAGAAAGTATTCCCTTGCCTAGAACATTGAGTTTCAAACTTATATTGGGACAATTTAATGTTCGCTGTGTCATGAAAACCCAGTGAATTGAAGCTATACATGTATTAGAATTTTAATATTTAAATTACGAAGACAGCAATACAGTCGCTTTTTTATATCAAAGGAGCCTTTCCTAATTTCAGTTTTTCATTTCACAAGTATAATTTTAAGTGTTATTTCTCCTGAATTCTGAGGAAATGTTCCAAGGATACTACAGTAGGACTAAAATTAGGTGAAAGACAGGAATTTATAATAAATGTCTCTCAGTGATCAGAGAATTATTTACTGAAGTCTCATAGTACTTTATAATCTTTATCTTCGAAATGAAGACCGTCATGATTTCATTCCATGCTAATTACCTTGTATTTCTTCCATTCAAATCCTTAATGCACACGTTTATTTTGCTTTCACTTTTCACAGATGATATATATATCATAACACTTAACACTTACTATTATAACACTTAACATTCATTTTGTTTATTTTCTCATTTAATCTTGTTGTTTGCCATGGATTATATTTGGTTTGATGGATTAGGCAAGAAGAGTAATTTTAATTTCATGATGATATTAATCCCAAGTATTTTGTTTCTCCACATGTTTTGGCCACTTATACAGCTCCGCAGTTGATTGAAAGAGCAAACATAGATACAGACTAAGTGCAATTAATTGCAATCTTCACCTATCTTTCTTGCCAGAAGGTGGAATTGCTGTCTTTGCTAGCTTTGATTGGCCTTTGAAACTGACATATGCCTTGCAGCAAGTCAAAATTAGTCATCTGTCAATTTTCGGCAAAAATGAGTTATAACTGTTATGTGAAATCATAATTTGTACACTTTCATGTACTGAACAAGTTTTGGGTTAGCTTGACTGAGACAGAGATATTGTAAATTGAAGGAATAGGGGATGACTCCTCATCACCAAGGCACCTAAATCTACATACATATTGATCTCAAAGAACCTGATATACTTAATAGGCCCATAAGAGCAATATTATGTCATTTGGAGATGAATGATCTCTAAATTTCTGCAAAATATGAAAACATCGATATCAGATCACCTTCATTACATTCAATCCGAGATTTCTTTGGTTTAGTCCAGCTATTTCTGGTTGCGACACATAATGTTTGATTACTGTTTTTGTTGAAATCCCTCTGGGCACGTTGAAACTAAAGATTTTACTGGGAAATTAGATTTTACTGGGAAATTTTTGTCATATTCTTCTTATTAGTATTAAATGTGGCCAGCATACATATTATTATACAGTTCAATTCCAAGTTCTTGGAAGCTGATTTAAGGTTTTTCTTTTTTTTTTTTTTTTGAATGGTAAAAGTGATCAATCGTAGTAGAGGATGAATGGTTTTGAAAGGAATGGTTGAGCTTTTGC
>JBCEWB010142399.1:0-10903 GCA_039654565.1 Peronia peronii | reverse complement strand
TTCTTTACAATGCTTGTGTTATACCTCTTGTACTTGTCAAAGGGAAGTAATTTCGCTGACGGTCAAAATGGCTCATTTAACACTCTTATCTGCCAGTTTTTATCTTGTCCTGAACCCAATGACAAGCATATAAATGAATCTTTATTTCTTTGGTCATTCAGTTGTTCATATCTTCATTTAACTGGCAAGGTTTAGTTTGATTCAGTGAAATACATTAACAATGCTTGCCCACATTCATCAGATAGTCATAATATTTCTGCATGATTGATGATTTTTATTCACTGGTTTAGTGCAGCATTTTTCTGAATCATGGAAGGTATGAAAAAAGGAAGATGTGTGTGCAGAGAAGGGAGTAGCAGGAACTGATGACTTCATTTCAGTTTTTATTACTGATTTTAAAAGAAAGACCCTGCTCTAAACCTGTAAACCTGCGAATGAACTGATGTATGACAGATGTTCACTGTGTTTAATATGTAGACAATCTTATACCTATCAAAGGCTGTGGTCCATGCACTGCCGGAAGATCCAGCTGAAGAAGGATGGCTCCAGTAAGACTGTCTACAACTACCAGCCCTGCGACCACCCGGGTCAGAGATGTGACGAGACATGTCCATGCATCATGGCCCAGAATTTCTGCGAGAAGTTTTGTCAGTGCAGCTCAGATTGTAAGTCTTTATCTAATTAAAAGGTCACAAGTTTAACAGATGTGTTTCCTGCTCTCTCTCTATAACACTGGCAAAGTCTCAGTCTCGGCATATTAGTGCATATGGCATAATTAATGCCTAATCCTTATGCTCTTGGATATGTTGATTTCATTTTACCCACCATACTTTCATCGCAATATTAACACCGTTACTTCTACTGAAGGATGATTCCAAATGTTCTCAGCATAGAAAATGCTACCCTGATTTAATGAATAATTAAGATGTTAACGGTTGTTTGAGAATTTCACAGATGTTCTTACTTAATCAGTTGTGAGGAGAAGAAGCAAGATATTGATGATATTTTCAGTAATTCGTTTTTACTATCATGTTTTGATTTCTCTTGCAGGTCAGAACAGATTCCCAGGTTGTCGGTGCAAAGCTCAGTGTAACACCAAACTGTGTCCGTGTTTCCTGGCTGTCCGAGAGTGTGACCCTGACCTCTGTCAGACCTGTGGAGCAGGTAAAAATTTCTTTTTTTTTTTTTTTTTTTCTAGATCATAATGCTCAGGAAATTCTGGTAATTTTCACATTTTTGTTTGTTTGTTTGTTTCACATTATTAAAATCTATGATCATTGTCTCCAAGTGAGAGCAAAATAGTAACATGACCATATAATAATGTACAATCTTGTTTGATACATACTTTTCTAATGAAAAGATTGAACGTCCAGCTTCAGTTTTTATATAATTAAATGAGTCCTGTCATTAGCTACAGACATATTTTTCTATCTAGATGCAAACTTGTACATATATTTTTCTTATTAGCTGTAGACTTGTTCTATGCATTGAATGGATTAGTTGTTTTATATATCATCTGTTTTTCTGAAGTGAATCCTTTGTATTTTACAGATCAGTTTGAGACACCAAAGATTTCGTGTAAAAATGTCGGTGTCCAGCGGGGACTCAGAAAAGTGAGTAAGATTAGAAATTCTGCCCGCCATTTCTTGGAATAAAAGTAACCTTTGATAAATACAATTTCAGTTGTTTTGAAACTTTTCAGTACCTGAGAAATCTGAAAGTTGCTTCATTATATTTTAGTTCTGATTTCTCAGACTGGTCCAGCCTATCATGAAGTTTGGTCTTCCGTTGTGTTTGATCTTTACAGTCACTGTTTTTCGACTTCTTTGATAAAAAAAAAATTTTTAGGTGAACCATTGCAGTTTCTGGTGTAGATGGGTGTAGCGAGAGCAGTTTCACCGTGCTTTTGCAAGCCTTAAATGTATCATAGGAAACTTCAAATAATCTGGGGTTATGAGTCATGTGCCCCTTATATCTTATAAGATCCTTATGAGAGTAATAAATTGCCCTTTGTGGGCTGATTTATCTACATCCTTTATGTAATTTCCCCATTCTCCCAGCTTCTCATCTTTGTTGCGTCAGCGCAAAAATAAAATATTGTTACTGTTGAAATTCTTTTGTTCTTTGTTTCTTGCTTTTGTCTTTATTTAATTTTTTTTACTTGTTTTGATTTCCAGCACCTTCTGTTGGCACCATCTGATGTTGCAGGCTGGGGAATATTCCTGAAGGAGCCAGCTGAGAAAAATGAGTTTATATCTGAATATTGTGGAGAGGTGAGGTGCTGTAATACTTTGAAAGTTTAAAAAAGGCTGACTGCAATCTCCTTATAAAAAAAAATTTAAAAAATTGTCCTTTGAGGTTTGTTTTGAATTTAGAAAGTTCAAAAATAGATCTTAAGTAAAGAAAATTTGTAAGGAGACATAAGAAAAAATTGACAGATTCATAATTATGTACAAACATTTTTTATTATGTATTAATATTTAATCCTATTCCATTTATTTTGTGAAAGATTTGTCACCTCTTTAAAATGGCAAAAAATTTCCCTGTTTTATGACCATTTGCAAAAGTTCTCTTTCTTATAAAACAAATTTTGAAAAAAAAAAGATTCTGGATCTGTTCAGATTGTAGTATTGATATGTTCAGGTAGCTTTGGTTTGATAATTTTCATTTTTATTGCAATCTCGATTATATTGGATTTTTTTTTTACCTAAAAAATTTTGGATTTGTTCTCAGTATATCCCTATGAGGGCTAAAGAATTTTAATGCCATTAATTATTATGTTTTCTGTCTTAGTTTTTATTTGTTTATGCAGAAGATGGCTTTATTATGTTAAAAGGTTTGTACATATATTTTGTAGATCATATCTCAAGATGAAGCAGACAGGAGAGGAAAAGTCTATGACAAGTACATGTGTAGCTTTCTGTTCAATCTCAATTATGGTGAGTACAGGTTTTCTGATAATTTAATTACGTATCGAATAGATTGCCTGTGCTTTGAATTCTGTTGCCAATTGCACACAGTGATTAATCAGGTTGTTAAGCGAGATTTTCAGGATGTAGCTTTGAACACAAAGTTATTTCTGTAGCCGTATTGAATCTTTTGTTTGATGAGGGACATAAAGCAATCATGTTAGTTCAGATTAAAGTTGGGTTTGTTATATTGTGTTCATTTCTTCGATGAACATTATCCAAGAGATAATTGAGAGGAAGCATTTTAAAAAAAAAACCAAAATCCTGGACACTAGTTTGAAGTCCTGTCTTGAATCAAAGATGAACTGTAAATTTTTTAAAGAATTAGTTTAATTAATACGGTCCTAAGTTGATTAATCCATTCATTATTTCATTTCAGATTTTGTAGTAGATGCCACAAGAAAAGGGAACAAAATCCGCTTTGCCAATCATTCTATAAATCCCAACTGCTATGCGAAGGTGATGATGGTGAATGGAGATCATCGCATTGGGATTTTTGCCAAACGTCCAATTCAAGCAGGGGAAGAATTATTCTTTGATTATAGGTAAGTCAAAATGTTTCTTTTGGGTTTCGTATGAGGTCAGGAAATTATTGGCTAATGGATCTGTATCAATATATTGCTGGTATCCGATGAGAGTTTTATTTTGTACAGTAGCATTATGTGCATTATCCAAGTCATTATGGAGAATGTGAGTATTTGCTTTTTTTTTTTTTTTTTTGTATGATGATAACGATAAATCATGCATATCCTGTAAAGAAAGTCTTTTTACCTTTAAATTGATCCAAACTCATCATATTTAAGCTTTTACTTGGTGAAGGCACCAAGTGGAATAATTTATTTGGTATGAATTTATTCAAAGGCCAGGACAACTTCAAAGAGACCCACTATGTAGAGCCCACTAGGAATCAAAACTGCTCAGATTGCTTTGTGTATGTTGATAAATTTTAACTCCATGGGAAACTTGTGATAGATTTGATGTGCTTGTGAAAAGAGGGACAACAAATGGGGAAAGGAATACCGTTTGACCCTGAGTTGTTCATCTTTCTTTCTCAGATACGGGCCCACAGAACAATTGCGCTTTGTTGGAATCGAACGAGATGGCATGATTTAAGGCAGACAACAACCTGCACTTTTGTCTGATATTCTCCTTTTTTTTTCTTTCTGTTTCTTTTTTTTTTGTTTGTTTTTGTTTCTGTTTTTTGGTCATCAACTTTCTGTGCATACATAAAGCCGCGTTTACATGGTTCTAATTTTAAGTTCTGATCTTCTTAGAATCAGATCAAATTTCAAAACTGATGTTTACACAGTTCTAATTCAGAAAACAATTTAGAAATGAAAGCTTTCTGTTTCCACTGTTCTAATTTTGTTTTCTATTTAGAATTGACATTTAGAATGCGCGTTTACATGGTTCTAATTCGACTCTAAGTCAGAATAAAACGTAGAATTGGGTCTTCCCATTCTAATATTTGACGCAAACAAGCGCATTAGAACACGCTCTATTTCCGTTCCAACGTTGTATTCTAAACATGACTGGATTCAAGACCGCCAATGCTTTCATTGCCTCTTTTGAAGCTCACCCAATGCTCTACAATGCTCGACTCAAGGCATGTTATTCTTACAAGTAATAGCTACACTCATCCAAGACACCGTTTCACTCAACTGCCCACTTTTTCTTTTTCTTTTCTTTTTTTAGTGCTCTGGATCTAGATCCAGATCTAGTCTAGATCTAGAGCTAGACTAGATCTAGATCTATATAGATCTAGGACTCTCGGTCTTGATTCACTTGTAAGAGATTTGAATAAACTTGATAATCAGGACGTCTCCTCTCTTCATGAATTTCTTTTGTTCTTTTTCTCTTCCTCTTTGAGTCATGTTGCAATTATTGTACAACTAGCAGCGCAGCTAAGATGTCTTCGTCACTTGAAGACCCGGTGTTTTCCGTCGCCATCTTGCTCCGCTTGGCATTCGTGTGACTCTAAATTGTGCCCATTGAAACGCAGTGTAGATTTTCAGAAACGAAATCAGAAAGAGATGCTGCTTTCTGATTTTGGGCAGAGAATTATGATTTAGAATCCAAATTAGAAACAATTTTTCACCCCATTGAAACAGAAAGGAAACAAAGCGATGAAAATTAGAAAAGTGCCGACCTTCTAATTAGAAAGAGGAATTTAGAATCATTTTTAGCATCGTGTAAACGTGGCTTAATGTAAATTAAGCTTGCATCTAGATTTGCATCTGCCTATTGGTGTTAATGTCGAATGAGTGGTAATTTTACATTTATGACAGTTTGAATATTTCTGAATGGTTTGTTTCCTTATGCTCTAGGTCATCTCGTAAAAAATGAACAAATGAAATAGTGGGTGAATGAGGAGAAAAAAATTTTAAAATTAATTATTGTTGCTTTGTTTTCTTGACAGATTCTGCTTTCCTCTTGACATGTCTGTGTATAGGAACTCTCGATAAAAAAATTTTCTTTAATATTAGACAAGATAGATACTATTTTTAGAATTTATAAGTGATAATGATGGGAATGATACTTTCACTTTCTGTTTCATGTGTATGAGAAAGAGGTGTACATGTTGATGGAGATTAGTGAAGTATTCTGGATCAATAAAGGCAGCATTACAAGCAACCAAGTACCCATTATCATGTTAATAACCTGTTATATTTTTGCCAGTGTTTTAAATGATGGAAGTTTCTCAGTGATTTTATGATTGTTCATCTCCAGTTTATGAGTCTGATGAATTATCTGAATGTGTTGTTTTGATGGTGTGTGAAATAAATGTATCATGTTGATGGTGCATTAAACATGGGAACAAATGCATTCAGGAGTTACACATTCTTCTTTTTTTTTTGTTCTTTTTTTCTTTCGTTTTTTTTTTTTTTAAAACGAGTTACAAGAGGACTGATGTGGGACATCTTGAGTATGACTCTTTTTCGAAAGACAAAGAAAATTAGAATGATCAGCATTGTTGCATCCATCCCTGTTCGTCTCAGTCTTGGCACCATTCAATTATCCAGTCATGCCACTTGTTCTCCAACCTAAAAATTAACACAGTATTATACATGAAAGAGTATAAAAATGGGACTGAAACAGATTGGAGAAGAATGCATTGTATTTCCACATTTATAGTGTTAATTTTTATTTTTTTGGAGACAGGGAAATGATGTCAGTAAGTAGTGAGACAGATGGAAGACTGAAGGGTTGGAGACAGATGCAGGAATGTAGTTGGAAAATAGACTATTTTATCTCTCCTCAGGTTTATTGATGAGATTTTTATCTCTTTCTGTGGTATGGAAGAATGGGGGTAACATGTTTCTCATTTTTTGTTAACAGATTGACATCCTTGCAGATGCACTGTGTTTGCACGCTAAAGCTGGCATATGAGAAATCTTCCTGGCCACTTAAAATTTTACCCCATATTACTATTACAGACTGTCAGAGTATGAATGACATTGCTCATGTCTTTGAGTTTGAACACTATTCACATTGGTAGTGGTAGTATTTGTTAAATCGTTTTTTCCCCCTCTAAAATTGATCAACTGACTGTAAATGTATCTTAATATGGCATCGTTCCAAGACTTGTAATAAACAAAGTTTCTCAAAACAAGATCTATGAAAAGGCTTTATTTGTAACCAAAAATGTTTATGCTAGAAAACACTTACTGCACTTCTGCCTGAAAGCGTATCTTGCACCTTCATCACTGTAATTGATGGATTTGTGAAATTTAACAGTTGGAGAAAAAAAAGAATTCAAAACTCAAATTTGCAGTGCCACATTAATACCACTCTCATTCACATGATACATGTATTTATATGACTTTATCTGACTTAAAACAAACAAATTTCAAGAATCAAAAAACAGTTCAATATTACAAAATGGAAATATTACAAACAGTGATATGATCAGAACATTTACATCCACTCATTCATAAACATATAAAAAAAGGAAAGGAAGGAAATCTCAAGTACCAAAAAAACTAATGTGTATGTATCATAAAATGGAATTATTACAAACAATGACATGATCTGAACTTATTGTCCACTCATTCACATGATGTCTTATGATTTATAGAAGAGGAAGGTACAAAAATAAAAATCATTAAAAATCCGATGGATACTTTTCTTCAGAATAAAAAAAAAAAAAAAGAGAAAAACACATAGTGAACTGATAACACATGCATACACTGATATATGAAACATTTGTTAATCTGGTATATGATGATTGCTCAAGTTCAGTGACACACTTGGCTCTATTCCTGTCAATCTCCTTGTCTCTTCTTGCTCTCTTCTTGTGCATTTTTATGCATATACATGTATTTATCTGTCAAATCAAATCACTCATTCTTCAGGCATATAAGATAAGATAAACTTTGTCCTCAAGAAAAGGAATTCCATGCACAGCTGATAAGACACAATATAAATTGCGAACTACATTCACGCTTACACATGGACAAAAAAATCATGAACAGCATGAGAATTGAGAAAAAGGCCGACTCAAGGAACATTGCTTAAATTTGATAAGCCTACTGCTGATGGCAGGAATAAATTTCTGTAACACTCATGACTAGTTTTTAGACATAACAATTGCCCAGTTTTTTCAGAATATTTTAAAGTGGATGCATAGAATCTTCTCAAATTAATGTTATATTTTGATGTACAGACCTCTGGAGTTTGTATGCAAATGAAAAAGTCAGTGAATCATCTACACCTGCCTTGTGTTTTCCCTATGGCAATATCTGGAACCAAGCCCTGGGAATCTGAGAAGTACATGTGTTGTAAATTATTGAACGATAGAATGAAATTTCAAATGGAAAATATCTTATCTCCTCTTTCCTATAAGAGAAGTTGGAATTTCCTTAAGCACAAATTACATCATTGAATTTTAATACATTTTACAGCCGTCATTGTGCTGATGTGGCCGTTAAACCCCAACAAACAAACATCTTACAGCTTGCAGGACAGTACGTGTAGTTCAAATATATGTACTAACAAAAAGTGATTAATTTATTTTCATGGACATATCATTCTTGCATATTACGGCAGACTACATGTATCATTTGCTTGTGATATCTTGAGTTCAATGGCTTTAGAAATGGGATCAAGAATAGTAAAACTATCCTTCATTATATACAAGATCATTTTATGAAAAATGAGCTGAAAAACTTGACCCTGATTTTGGATCCAAATTTTGAGTTTGAACACATTTCATTTAAAACTATAAAAAATCCCAAATGAGATGCCTAGCTAAGTACAAGATTGATGACTAAGTTCTATGCACTAATATTGTATCCAGTCACAAATTATACAGCAGTATACTTGTATGCATGTGTACATAATATAAAATACATGTACACAGGCCAAATATTGAGAGAAAAAAGAACTTCCAGAGATTTTTCAGGCCATGAAATCTAGCGAAATTTGCGACACAAAACTTTTTCAAACATGTGTCCCTAAATGCATTATATGAAATCTTCTTGTGGTTGAATGCCATTCCATTCTGAGGACTGTATATCATGAATTGTTGTACATTTATGGCTTCATGTGAAAAATGAGGAGAATTGGCTGGCTGACTACATTTTTGCATCATTTTGATTTCCATCTCCCACGTGACACGACATCAGAAGTGTATAATTCGGATTGTGTTCTTCAAATGTCTGAACAGGCAAAATTACTTCTGCTTATGTCAAATAGAATACAGTAAATCCTGTATCCAACAAGGTTGTTGGGTCTATCATCCATTTCTTGTTGAATCTAAAGTTTCATTGAGTCAAAGCTCGCTGAATATGAGGTTTACAGTACATCCTTTGCAAACTGCATCAAATTTCATTCAAAGCATCCAAAGATAATTTTCATTGACATTAAAGAGGTGAAATTTGGTGAAAAAATATTCGTGAAAAAATATAGTGTTTCCTTGTGAAACTGAGAATTGAGCTATAATATAATGGTACGTCTTCAACAAAACGTGGATGAGAAAAAGACAATGAAAAAATAAACAATTTCTCCAATGTCTTATGTTAGGATGTTAATAACAAAGGGGCAATTGAACAAAATTTTCCTTACCATTATTGAGAAAAGTAGAATCGCTGAAAAAGCTCAGTAAGCAAACAAATGATAAATGTCTTCGCAGTTTTGCTAAGCTGCAGAATTCTGATAAGACTGATTAACTAAGCTTGTTTGCTGTGCAGTTAAGACCTCAGCAGAATGCTCATTTCTCCATTCAGTCATTCTCCCCTCGCCAAGTTCGGCATGAAGTCTGTCTCTTTTTTCTTTGGACTTCTCAATCTCCTGGTTCATTCTAAAGAAAGAATGTAAATGTATTCGGTAAAATATCAATATTTCGTTGTCATTTGGAAAACTAAAGCAACTATCATCATCTTCCTTCTTAAACTTTAAACTAAAGACTAAAATGTGTCCTTAAGTGAGAACAACCAATATGTGAATGTTGCTAAATATTCCTATACCAGTTGGTAATTCAAGGATAGAATAATGAGAAAATGCAAAACATTTATTTTTTTCCCATTTGGCAATCCTTATTAAACTTTGTGAAGTCTCAGTATCATTAAGGAACTCATAATTAATGAAATAAAAAAGATGCTAACAAACATTTTTTTAATGGTAAAGGAAAACTGAATCTTTATAAGCAACTATAATAATTATGTATGATAAAGTAAAGATTTCATTCTTTAATAAGAGAACACGTGCAAGGCCTCTATAACTGTAAATGAATGTTCACTTGTTCCATATCATGATGTCCATTGAAATAAATTTTAGGCTTCACCAAACAAAACAAAACTACATTTAGAATTCATTGAAAGAGAAATATCAATATTGATGGAAGGCCCAAAATTGGCTTAAACTGAACTTTGCAAAGACGTTTTCAATCACATTCTGTCTCACCAAATTATTCTTTATTTTGGAGAAAACTCCAAGTAGTCAAACAGTATCTGGTAACACTGCAGTGAGTCTGAGAGGGAGCTCGAGATTTAGTGCGAGCATATGAAAATATTTACCTTTTACTCTCAGATAGTGCTCTTGCAATGAAGTTGTCTCGTTTCTCAGTATCAAGGTTGTCTGATTCTTTGGAGATTTTCTACGTCATATGAAAAATTAAAAAAAAAAAAAAGAAAAGGGAAAGAAGATGGAGCAGAAGAATAAAACATTAATAGACATTAAATCATTAACATAAACCTAGATATCTTTGCTTCGCATCAAAACAGTTTATAGCTCAAAAGTACTGACTCAAATATAGTGTCGTTCTCAATCTTGCCCACATTTCACACTCTATGAAACAGATCTTTCCGTAATATACTTATTAAAAGCATGGGTGTTTTTTTTTTTTTTAGTGTTACTGTCTTGAAAGCGCACAACATAATTCACAACTTTTCATTTCCAGTTTCTCAGATTAATGTAGCCAATTTAGAAAGTAACAAATCTGGCCAGAATGTATTCTTTACCTCTTGTTGCTGTATTTGAGTTGAAATGAAACTTTCCAAATTTGACGGGTCATCACTGGATTCCATGCTTTCAGGTATATCTGTGGACTCGCCGTTATTTCGGTCCGCCATGTTTCAACAAGCTGTTGCTACGCTTTTAAAAAGCAAGAATTTTGTTTTTACTGAAACAATAAAGTACATAGTTTTGGTCAATCTCCTATCATTATAAAGAGATCACAATTCGTTAGAGAAAAGACCGTTCGATTATACCAGAAGGACAGATAATGGTGCTGCTATTACAGCTGGACAAGATGAACCCCCCCCCCATTCCCGCGATGTGGGTGGGGGTGAATAGGCAGACGCCTTTCAACCACTTGGGGCGGTTATCTCGTCCATAGGCAGAGTAGGGAGGAGATGGAGACAAACAGATAGACAGATAGATAGATAGATAGATAGATAGATAGATAGATAGATAGATAGATAGATAGATAGATA